>JXCR01119928.1:0-38978 GCA_002079205.1 Phalaenopsis hybrid cultivar | reverse complement strand
GTCAATTTGGATGGATTTTGATGGGTTTTGGTTTTAGACCCAAATTAGGCATATGGATCTAATTTGGGTCAAAATTGAGCTAGCTTTGGACTAAGCTCAAATTTATTGTTGTATTTGGTCAAAAATGACCTTATAAAGGATTTTCAACAAAAATTTGATGCCAACTTGAGGTCTAAGGCATTCAATTGTTGAGTTTTGGGGTGTTAGCCAATATTGGGGCTAATTTTGGGAATTTTGGATTTATGCCAAAATCAAATAGATTTGAGGCTTCATCAAGGGCAATTGATGGTTGATTTTGATATGTAAGAATGTTGTAAAGATTTTGCAATATTAATTGAGGTCAATTGACTAGGCTATGGGTTCAATTGAGTGAGATTAATTCTTGTGGTCAAAATTGGGGGGTTCTGACCCAAATCAAAATTGGACTCAAATCATGGACCAATTGAGCTTGGATTTGGTTTAGTTTGGTCATATAAAAAGTTCCAAATCAAAATTGGGCTCAAATCATGGACCAATTGAGCTTGGATTTGGTTTATTTTGGTCAAATCAAAAGTGAATTTGTGTTTAGGATTGAAATTGATCTCAATTGTGATTAAATTGATAGACATTTGAGATGGATTTGGGGAATTTTGGGTTTGGTTAATTGAGATCAAATTGATGGACATTTGAGTTGAATTTGGGGAAATTTGGACCCTTAAATGGCAATTTGAGGATTTTGATTAAAGATGGTCAAATTGGCCAAATTGGGTCATGTGGTAGTTGAAAGAAATAAAATTGGGAATATGTGGGATTTATTGGGATTTTATGGGAATTTTTGAAATTTTGGGCCAAAGAGGAGTCCCAAGGGCAATTAGGTAATTTGGAGGTGTTTGGAGCAAAAGACTCAAGATTAACATTTCAATTAGAATTGGATAGATATCCATTCTAAATAAACCATGGATCAATAAAATTCCCATTTTGGGTTTCTTATGTATTGGTTCTAGCCAGGGTATTGTGAGGATATTGTGTAGCTTAGCTCCAAACCAATACCAGGGTCAATCCTAAGGCCAAGTAGTCCTATAGGAACTCTTCTTGAGTTTTCTCATAATGATCTTACCTACTAAGTGCTAGAGGTTAAGGTCAATATGTAGAACTTCAAGTTGAGTAAGGAGAAGAGTTTTGAATTTCTGATGGTGAGGGTACTTTTTCTAGTTTTCTAAGACTAGTCAATAGGAAAGTCCTATGGCTAGACCTAGGCTACTAAAGAAGTTTCTAGACCTCAACCAAAAGTGAGGTCAACACTCCAGATGCACTAGGGACGACTTTTTACGGATTAAGGTGGTTCAAGATGAATTTTGCATGAATTTTCAAAGGGACATTTGTTCTAAACACTCCTTGGAGTAATTCAATGCATCTAGACACTTTGGAAGGTTCTTTTATGAAGGGATATGTCTATTGGATCAATGAACATGTCATTTAATTTCAAAAGGCTTGAGTTTTGGATAGAATTTTGGAGGGAATTTTCATATCTTTTTGGATGGAGGCAGCCTTTAATAAAAGAGAGGGAAGTCTAGAGCTAGAAAAAAGGAGTTGAAGAGGAGTTTTGGAGGGGGCGAGTAGAGGTGTGTGGCATGAGTTAGAAAGAGAGAAAGATAAGGGATTGGAGATTTTCTTCAAGGATTGTAAGAGGAGAGGGAAGGTGAGAGATTTCTTCTTCATTACACTTCTAAGAGAGAATTGAGAGTGCTTTTAATGAGAGAAAGGCTTAGGGAGAACTTCTAGGAGTTTGCTTAAGAATGATTGTGTGATAAGTTGTGTTTTATTTCTTTTATTTTGTAAACTTGTTTTTATTAATGAAATCTGTGTTTTGTCGTATCCTTCTCATGAATTCTGAGTAATCTTCTTTATCCTTCTCCCTACTTTGAAATATGGTCTTGTGAAGAATTGATTTTATTTTATATGTTTTTAAATGCCAATAATTTGAGATGATTTGATATCCAATCTTCATTTAATTTTCAATCTAGCCAATTGAAATGTTAAAACGTGTTGAGAAACAAATGTTTCAAAAGGGCTATGATTTCTACAACATGGGGAGAATCACATTTGATTTCATGGGAGAGTATTTCATCCATAGAATTGAGTGTAAACAAATAATAAAATATACTTTGTTGTATGCAGAATTAGAGATTTTAAAGTGATAGATTAAAGTCCTCAATTTGGTCCATTTGTTTGGAAACTGATGCGAGATTGTTAGCCCTCAGAGGAGGGAGTAGTGAGAGCTTTGGAGTGCCAGCCAGTATCCTCCCAGCCTAACCACAGAATTAGGGACCAAACTCTGGATTAATCAATGTTCTTTATGCACTCGGAAGAGGGTAAAGAATAGTATTGCTCATATTTTACACAAAACAATTTTTATATATGTTTTCCAATTTTTTTAATTTCTTCACAAACCATATACTCAATGTAAAGAGGAAAGATGTTTTCTTAAATTTAAATTTTCTATCACATCTTAGATTTAATTTTTGTAAATTTAGTTTTGAAAGTTTAGCATTTAGTTTAGTAAACTTTTTCTTTCAAGAGCATTTTATTTAACATTCACCTGTTACTTAATATTCAAACTTTGCACTTTACTTTTTTTAGTTTTAAAATAGTACTTTACATTATAATTTTAGGAACTTATTTACAAGCATTTCCAACTTCCCTATGGGATCATTAATTAGGACTCCACTAGAGCCCTTTATTACTTGAGTGATATGTATACTTGCATTATTATTAAAGAGGATTTGACAATTTAAAGATTATTAAAAGATAAAACTATTTTAATTGAAGTTGTTTTGTTGGAATTAATTGCATATTTTGTTACTGTATCTGTCTTGTGAAATTTTGTAATATTAAAAAATATTTTCAAAATTAACACACTAAATCCACCCCCATTAATAATCTAGGTGATGTTTATGAAATTAACTCGAATAAGTTCTTTTGATGCCTCCTCTACAGGTGCCTTTCATAGTTGCTGAGTATTTGCTCCAACAACAACAAACTCCTTCAGCTTTCCACTGTGAATCTTGTCTTCTACTAGAATTTGAAGATGTCGATAATCCTCTGTGTCATGAACATGATCCTGATGAAATTGAAAAACATCTTTTGGAATTTTAGAGGGAAGATTCGGTTCTCATAAGTGGTGCCCTCAAGAATTACTTCAGTTCTTGGTAGCTTCCACCAATTCAGTCATCGAGACTCTAAGGGGGTCATACCTTGCTTCTCATGATATATGTACAACCGCTCATAATATTGAGTCATTCACTCGTCGAAAAATCAAATTATAACTCCCTGATTGTTATCATTACCTTCTCTCGTTAATTCTTATAATGAAAACGACTGAATGAACATAGATTATTCTTCTCCTTTTATCGTTCACCTTGGTCGGCTCTTTCATTGAGCAATGATCTAATGTCTCTACCTTTGTCTCATCCAAAAAATTAAGCTCACAAGTAGGCTCCTCTCTTTTTGAGTTAGGGTGGTTTGTTATATTATCGGCTGCAAATCCTGCACTTCTAGTACGAAATGTAAGAATGAAGACTTTCATTCTCACTTTGTTTGAGCTACAACAAAGCATGTGATTTCTTCTTCTACCACTAGAAGAAGGGAAAGTGGGCGATGAACACTTTCTTGAACTCGGTGAAACAAGAGATTTCTTCCACCAAGGAGCTATTGACCCACTTAAGGACAGTCTCTTTTTCTGTGTTTAGGAACAACTGACACTTCATAGCTTCATTAATCCTCTAAATTTGATCACTAACTCAAAAGTAGCTTTGTGATCAGTCAGGTCATTTTTTTCTTTATAAGTATCCAAGTGAGAGGATCAGAACTTAGCTGGTGGATTGATATTTTGAATCCATCAAGATAAAGGACACTCCAGAAAAAGTGTTCGTGGCATTTCCACTTGTGTTGATCAATTTGTTTTAATTAGTGTATACCCAACACCATCATATTGGGATTTTTCTTGCTCTTAATTTATTGATACTTCTCTCCTACTGTTAGGGCTGACGGTTCTTCTCATGGTTGACCCAGCGAGGTTAAGTCCCATAGTGATCTTCTTCTTGGGGGCGGTTGATCTCATCCTCAAGTAATTGCCTCATTGAAAGCATCAAACGAACCAGCCATATGGTTCCCCAACTCCTAAATTTGTTGTTGCACAAATTCTCTTGTACACTCCATTGTGGTAGTATCTCTTTGGCTAGTTTCTCCTTCTTGCAGCACTCGACTTCTCATATGAGGCATTTCCACGCTCACCGCATCACTTTTTATAATGTTGAGTCCTAATTTTGCTTTGTGTTGACACGCCACGAGGGTTAAATCATAAACAGAGAAAAAGAAAGAGAGGGAAAGATGATGTCAACTTGAGAAAATGAGTGTAACCCTTTATTCATAAAATAGCCTCTATTTATACTCATAGATGACTTAAATTTACACCTACATTATTACCCTTACCCCCTAAACCATTAGAGGGTGTTTCGGGTTTTTGCTCTAATCATGGAGTGCTTAATCTAACAACATCTCTAATACAAAAAACCGAGTAAACTTGACTATCATGAATAAGCTTGACTATTGAATCTTATATTTGGCAATTAATGTAATCAACTTTTGTCTCTAGTTGACTGTCGCTTAAGCCTTAAGTGATTTTGTCAGCATATTCTACCGACCATCTATATTTGATGGATATACTAGTTGAATGAGTGAATGCACTTAGTTAGTCAGTTGCTTCATATAATTTTGATCGTCAGTAAGAATATTAGTTTGAATCGTTTGATCTCTCTAAGATTCGTGCTGACATTTTTCTTGCAGGCAATATCATCCAAAATTTTCATATCATATCAAAAGTATCATTATTTTAATTTTTGTGTTATCTCAATTTTAATTTTCAAAAAGTGAAATACATCTTGCTTTGCATAGGTAAGGTGGTATGTATGTAGCATTTGAAATTGTGGTATTAGATATATAAATACGTAGAAATTGAGTGGTATGTTCGTAAAATTCTGGGGTGCTCCAACATAATTTAATCCCACAGTTGTTTGTTAACTAATATCAATGTTATTTAAATTTTAAAAACTTTGGATTCCACTGTAACAGGGAACTCGTCAGCATGCTCTCTCGTGACATGTTTTTACAACAGTTTGAAGGAAATATTAAAAATTTTTAAGCAAAAACATTAATTTTAGAATTTACAGAGTTTGTTTAACATTTATGTAAAATTAATTAATTCGGATCATAGAAATTGAATAAAAGAAAAGTTTAAATGGGTTGTGTAATAGGCTTTCGATTAATACATTGAGGTAAGTCCCGAGCTGAATATGGGCTCGGGGCAAAATAAAATAATTTAGAGGGGACAAATGATTATATTATATTACTTTAATTATTAAAATTTCAAATTTAACCTATGAGGGTAGGCACTAACATTCATCACTCATAAAACAAGCATTTAAAACTGTTGGATCTACATAAAATATAATATTAGACGTATTTTCCGAAAATTAGCCGTGTGAATAAAGTAATATATATAAACGAATGTTCGGAGGCTATTAGTTGAGCCCCAATCATCGATAAAGTCTACTCACTCGAGTACCACACCCTATAGTAATTCGAACACAAGATCAGAGGCGAAGCGGATGTTCTACAAACTAATCAGCGAATCTAAGATTATATATATATATATTAAATTTTAAAAGTTGAGGCATGTATTTTTGACATAGCATAAATGTAAAAAATGAAGTTTATGTTTTGCATATAAAAATATATAAGAATTGGATGGTATGTATGTAAATGGCCAAAAAAATTTAAAAAAATTACCCTCATCACAAAAACAGAAGCCCTAAAACTATCATGATAATTCACACAAATAAAAAATTAAATAAAAAAATAACAATCATATTAAAGTAAAATAACAAATCTAACCAACTTTTACTTTCATAGCTCAAAATACATCGCATAATATTCTAGCTTTACCCATATCTATAAAATCTAAAACTACACTCATCAAATACAAAATAAAGCAACTATTTCTCTCCAAAAATCAAAACAGACTAACAACTCTGACTCTTTTACCTACTTCTGCTGCATCATCTTTTAGCACTCCAAGCAAATCTAAAAGAATTCATACTTGCAAGTACCATAACCTGCAAAAATTCACATTAAAAAAAATAAATAAAGTGAAAAACAGCTAAAACAAAATCAAACCCCAATTGTCAATTGAACCAAAATAAAACTATTAATGGTGAGATCACAATTCGAGCTAAAATTGACCGTTACTTGGGTCGGTGGTGACGAGTAAGCCTGATCCGCCGAAATAACAGTTCCATGAATTTCTTCCATTGGACTGGTAGTAAAGGTTCATGGCAACAGAAGCATGAGAAATGTTTGTGTCTGGGAAGAAGCAAAGACCACCATATTGAATCAAACTGCAGTCAATTTTTGAGCAGGCGAAATCGATATTGTTCTGTAGGTCTACTTCTTTGGCTGAAGGATTGGCCACACACCATGTTTTCTCAGGCTAAAAAATCATTATTTACATTTTAATCCTAATGAAAATAATTTTAAAAAAATACAGTGGAAATCAATTATTTATCTATTTACCAACTGAGGAAAGGGATGGCATGCATCAACCATTATTGTTTCTGGTAGGGAAAAAAAAAAGAAAAAAACCAATTGTTATGAAAAAATATTGGACTGCTAAATTGAGAAAAAAAATGATGCAAACAAAAATTTAAATAAAAAATATGGATTACCAGGAATGGCTGAGAAGAGAATTAGAGAGAAAGATAGAACGACAGGAAGAGAGCTAAGGGTGGCCATTTTTGTAAATCAAATGAGGAATGAAAAATATTTCTCAGAAAAAAAAAAGTTAGTGATGGACTTGTATTTGAACTGGGGTTTATATAGAGGATTTTCTTATTTACTTTGGCATATAAGATTAAAATTGTGCAATAAGTGGGTTTAAATGTATAATAATTAGGGCTGTAATCGAATTTATGTTGATTTAGAAACGGATATATTTTCATATTATTAAAAAGGAGGGCTGTGGTGGTCGTTCAGGCATCAGTTACATCTGTAACTGTAAGCTTATATCGCTCATCGTAAAGAGGATTAAATAGGCCAAAAAGTGACCGTTAGCTGCTTCCAAATAACCTTTTCTCAAAGTAAGAATGTCTCTACTTCTTGTCCAGTTGGGCAGATGACTGTAGAGCTAAGTTTTGCTCGATCATCATTGACTCTGCATCATAGGATTATAGTGAATTTATAATGCAATTTGATGAGGTTCTCAAAATTACCTCTTGGTGGTTTTTGTTATGTTTGAAGTTAGAGAATACGTTTTTTAAATTTTGATTTTTTTTTACATTATATTATTTAATTAAATGTTGTTTTCTAAGAGTTTAATTAAATGCAGTTTGAAAATAACATCAATTTTAAGCTAAGCAATTATCTTCTGGAGCTTTAAATATGATAATTTTAGTTTCACACTGAAAAATATAGAAAATTATTATTATTTTGAGTATTTTTGTTATATTAAATATGTTAATGTCTTAATATTAGAGGACATAGTATCATTATCATGATATTAATTAAAAATCAAACCAGACAAGCCAGCTCGATAGGTTCAATTGTCAAGAGTCTTTCCATGGGTTTTGTCCAAGCTCAAAATCATTTATGCAAAGTGTGGAGATTAGAGTGAAAACTGGCGTAAGAAACAACGAACACCTGAACTAATCAAAATTTTAAAGAATTGTTTTGATTTTTAAAGAACCAAAAAGTTCTAGTATTAATCAATTTTAATTTTCTATTTTGACCTAACAAATAAGATATTTTAATTAAAAAAAGAGAAAATATGGCTCAAATTTTTTATTTAAATTATTATTCAAATTATTCAAATTAATTAAAATGTCTTAAATTAACAGATTATTTTTTAATTTGATAATATTTTTATTAATGTATATTATTTTATTAATCATATTAATTTCACATAATTTTAATATTTATCATGTCAGCTAGTTTGACCTTTGGTTCATGCTCAATTAAATAATCATTAATATTGAACATCTGATTTTACTGGATCAATGTCCNAAAAAAAGAGAAAATATGGCTCAAATTTTTTATTTAAATTATTATTCAAATTATTCAAATTAATTAAAATGTATAAAATTAACAGATTATTTATTTATTTGATAATATTTTTATTAATGTATATTATTTTATTAATCAGATTAATTTCACATAATTTTAATATTTATCATGTCAGCTAGTTTGACCTTTGGTTCTTGATCAATTAAATAATCATTAATATTGAACATCTGATTTTACTGGATCAATGTCTAGCTCAATTATCATAATATTTTTTAATATAATCAATTTATTATATTATTTCTTTTAATTAAATGTTATTTATGTAAAAGCTAATTAAGTATTGTTTGAAACATACCATCGAGTTTGAGTTTCGCGATTATTTTAAGAAATCATAAAATGTGAAAATTGTAGTTTTACACAAAAAATTAAAATTATTGAAGATTTGCATACATATCTTTATAAATATACTAATTTATATATCTAACACCTTAAAATTTATATTTATTTATGAACACCTTTAAGTACATCAAATTTGCCACTATTACTCATCTCCGTTGATCTACCATACATAGGGCATCCATTAAGCCGTTTGGGGTAGCTTGTGCATTTCAAGATAAGTGCATTTCAAGATAAGTTGTTTATCCTGAAATGCAGCCTGCGGGCCGACCGTAGGGGTCGACCCGCAGCCTACTTTTAGTGTAAAAACCCAAACGTAATTTCTGATATGCTGGTGAAACGCGCGAATTAAACAGTACGGCGGCGTTTTGAAAACGCCGCCCAAATCTTCCCTCGCACGGCAAAAAACTCTGGCCTTTTCTTCTTCTGTCTTGCTTTCCTGCGAACTCCAACCCCCCTAGTTATTCAAATTTTGGGATTCTCTTCCTCGAGTAGGTTTATGACGGTAGTACAAGGAAAAAAAAACATGAAAAATAAATATTTTAAGATGTCTAATAATGCACATCACCATCGCCATCGCATGAAGAAAAGAAATCTCACGTAAACTCGTGCCAGTTTTGGTTCTCTGTAGGTCGTGATTCTACTATTAGGGATTTAGGGTTCGTTTGGGGCAACAACATAACTGCGGTGCGGTACCGCACAACCCTTTTCTGTTATTTGGGGTGGCGGTGTCGCCGAGGCCTGCCGCGATTTACCCGGAACGAGGAAAGCTTCCAGTTAGCTACGGCCCAGCTTTCCCCTTCAGCTTTTTACCGCTGTACCCTCCTTATTCGAAACATTCGGCCCTGTGACCAACTTGGAAGCTAGATCTCACCTCCTCTTCCTCCTCTTCTCTGAGGTTGCTCGCGATACTTGCTTCCTCTTTCTACCCACTAAGGGTACTTTGTCTCATGTGTCTGTTCCTCCATCGTTTTTGTTGCATTCCAGTTCGCGGTCATACACAACATCTTCTTCTTCTTGTGCACCTCTATACCGCACCCAAACTCCGTCTCTCCCTCTATTCTCCTCCTGCCTTCTCATGCGAAGTAGGTTTGCTCAAACTCAAGCCTAACTCTAGTGTGTCTCCCTCATTTCTAACTACTATATGATAGTTCAGCTCCTATCTCTAGCCCGCCTCTCTCCAGTATGCTTCGACCAAGGTGATTAATCCACTATGCTTCAACCAAGGTGATTAATTTCTTCTGGTGAAGGTTAGATCTATCTTTTTCTTCATTGTTCACACCTCTAGCTAGTCTCGGTTTTGTTCAGTTCAATGTTTTCCAATTTACATAAAAATAAAACAAAATATACAGTATGGATGTTAAAAACACATATTTACATATCTAACTGCTAAACCTTAATTTTCACATTTATGTCGTCATGTGCATGCATAAAAGGTGCATTTAAGCTAAAATAGTGGTATTTTGGATGATAAATGAAAGACTTGGGTGATATCAATGCAAATAAAGAACAAAATTTAGGTTTTTTTCATTTTTTTAGGACTTTCACCACTAACTTTTAAGTGAGATGTGAATCTAAATTTTTGAATTGTTTTGAAGTGAATTTCTTTTTTGAAGTATCAAATATATGGTCGTCTTTATTGTGTTTTAAAAAACTTTACTAAACACGGGCATAATTGTCATTTTTTCAAAAACAGCTACCCCACAACTATTTTTTAAATAACTACAACAACAACCAGTCAGCTTCCCCGCAGCAGCTTTCTCACAGCAGCTTTCTAGAGAAGCTAAACTGCAGCTAAAAAGCTGAGAAGCTGCAGCTACCCCAAACAGACTCTTATTAGTCCCCTGAAATAAGGAGAAAGAGCGAGAGAGGCCCCCTCTATCCTCATTAAGCGGAGTCTGTGGTTGAGGACTTGCATCTTAAAATTAGTAATTAATTAATATCAATTAATTACATTAGAGGAGGCCATTAATAACTATCAATACACACACTTATTTATTAGTTACTTAATAAATATAAATTTCATTTTAAAAATTAATTCATTTAACAAAATTTTTCATAATTATTAATCAGTATAACAACAAATTAATTATTTTTAATAAATAATTAGCTATTGAATAACATAATAAAAAAAATTTATAAACCAACCAATTTCCATAATCAAGCACAAATCTCGATATGCCATGGATGTCGAGGCTTTTTTTAGTAGGAAATGTTTCAGCTTTCATAAAATTTAATCCAAAAGTCTGATTTCAGTAAACTTATAGTGAAACTACTCGGATCAACGAGGCAGACCCACATTACCAAAATTGGTACAATCCGCTTCAAACTGAGGTGCAGATGATGCACCCTTAACATGTGCTATTTTTCTGCGTGTTTTATGTCAATTTAATTCCTTAGAGACAGCGCCAAAAATTTGACCCGACCCGTAATTACACAGTAATTTAGCTTTCAAAAAACAATCAAGAACTTAACCCAATTTATATTCAACAACTACTATGCAAAATCAAAATATTATAAAATATAGAAAATAGTTCACACACTAAGAGTTCTACGCAAGTGCACGTATTGCTTCAAATAATATAGAGCTTTCTTTAAAAACCCAAGTATCGATCCCACGAAGAAGCGAGGTAAGAAATCCTTTATGCTAGTTCTAGTCTACTACTATAAGGAATTAGTTTAAAAGGTTGATTAAAGTGGGTTTAATGTATGCTAATGGAACTAAGTTTACTAATTTAATTTCTAAACTTTAAAGTTAAATTTACTAAGACTAAACAAAGTTTTGTGACAAAGAGTTCAAATTTAAGAAAGTATCATTCCCACTACAATGAATTTTTGGTTAATGATAGAGATACATGGTTTGAATTTGTATTGTGTCAAATAGGAAAAATTTTAATTCTCCACCCTCATTCAATTTTATAGAGAATCATTGGCTAATCTCAGATTTAGTCCCTAAATCCGTGGTTAGGCTGGGAGGATTCTGGCTCTCACTCCAGAGCTCCCACTTCCCTTCCCCTAAAGGCTAACGCTCGTTTTACTTCTTAAACACTGAGAACAAATTTGGGATTTTAGTCTGTCACCCTAAAATCTCAAATTCTACGCCCAATAAAGTATATTTTCCTATTTATTTGCGCCTAATTCCATGAACGAAACACTCCTCCATAGAATTAAATGTGATTCTCACTCTGTTGTAAAACTCATACTCCATTTCTCAGATCATATGTTTCACAACAGATTTTAACATTTCAATTGGCCAGATCGAAATATAAATTAAGAACGGAGTGGAAAAACCATCACAATTTATTTTATATTTTAAAATTGGCACCTTTAAATTATCTCTCCATTTCACAATATCTCATTGTAGGGAGAAAGACAAAGAAGACTACTCAGAATTCATGAGGAAGATACGAAAAAACAAAAATTTAATATTTATAAACAAATTTACAAAATAAAGAAATTAAAGAACACAACTTGTCTTAAACTCCTCCTCAAGTAAATCCCTTGAAGTTCCCTTGAAGCACTTTCTCTCTTTACAATCACCACTGAATTCTCTCTTAGAAATGTAATAGAGAAGAAACCTCTCACTTTCCTCTCCCGTACAATTCTTTAAGAAAATCCTCTCCATAAACAAGAATTTGCCCTGCACTTACTCACACACACACACACATACGCACACACCCACACGCACCATTAGAGGCGCCAAGCCCTCTTTTTTAAAGAGACACCAATTCCCTCCTATTTCCTAAGAGGCAAATCTATTCACCAAAAAGATATATCTCTTAAATCAAGAGCCTTCTCTAAGTGTCTTGATGCATTGAATCACCTCATGGGGTGTTTGTATCACTTGGGAGCCTTCTAGAACATCAAAATCCGTCATAAATAGGTCCATAGCCATCCCGGGCACTGTCGGCGTTGGTCTGGACGTCGTTGGCGCCACTTTTCATCACTTCTCTTGACTCGGAAGCCATCAACGCAACAACAGCTCCACTGTTTTGCTTCGTTTGGCTTAGTTTTAGCTTCATTTCTTCCCATTTTAGTTGTGTTTCGTTCCTAACAGATACACCTACAAAATAAGCATGAAGACAACCTTTCTTTAAAGTGTAATTTCATTCAAAAATGTGTGAGAAGTGTAAATGAGATTAAGCATAGAAAGACATATCGAAATGTGCAATGACAGAATTTTCTTTCTTACTTGTTTTTGCTCCAAATTGCACCGTTCTTTTCTCTAAAACTCCATTTCTTATCTCTGAAACTAAAAATATGCAAAATATCTTCCTTTAAAGTGTAATATCATTAAAAATAATTAAAATTGAGCATAAAATATATATGAAAAATTAGTCATTTTTTAAGTGTATTAAAATCTCCTAAACTTAATTGTTACTTGTCCTCAAGTAACACATTTACTACATAAACGTTGTGACTAATGATAGAGAGTTTAACTTCTAAATTTCTATAATTTGGTATAAAAAATATAATAACACAACTTACAACATTTTTTAAACAAGTTAAGTCAAAACTAAAAGTATAAGAACATCTAGTAGTCAAGTCTAAGATTTATGATTTTCTATTCATTTCAAGAAGAATTGCAATTTGTCATATTAAAGTCACCTAGAATATTCATATAAAAAATAACATCATGAGAACTTTATTAGTAAGGATATTAATACTCAAATACAAGTTTAAAAAATTTAATAAAGCCTTCTTCCTCAAGTTGATTCAAGCGAAGCCAATTTTTTATTAGGCTTCTCCTCACATACTTTTCTTTTCTTTCTCTTTTCTTTTTCTTTTTTTTTCTTTTAGGATCATTTTTATTCCTTTCTTTTTTTTTTCTTTTTCATGTGAGGATTACCATATCTGGATAGCTTTTAATAATTTTGAACTAAACTATTTTCTTCTTAAAATTAAATTCTTACAATCCTTCACTTTATAAAATCATATTAGCTTTCAAGATTTTTCATAAAGCCTCATTCTTTTCTTATTGCATGAAACTCTAAGGTTCTTAATACTTCAAAAATACAATTTCCTTTATTTAAATAGAAAAGAATAGTCTTATTCTTTTGTACCAAATATCTTAACTCTAGGATCAACTTTCATTATTGAAAACTTTTACGTAAGTCTGATATATATTTAGAAACACAAATATAGTTATAAAAAGTTAGCCTCTAATACCAAAGGTCATATTAATTAAAATTTTAAAATATAGCTAATTGAGGACAAATAAAATTTAGTTTCATTCTTCTAAAGAAAATTTTCTTCCCCCCAAACCTAATTTTTAAATATTTTGCAATCAATTCCGTAAAATGTAGCAGGAAGAAAAAGTAAAAGTTGAATCTACTAACTACTACAACATCCTATCAAATTCATATACATTCATAATTAGGATAGAATGACTGCATGAGAAAGTAAATTTAGCCTAAAACATGCATGCAATAACACTTAATTGTTAACATGTATAGCATTTAATACAGCAAATATAAGTAGCAAGAAAAATAGCTAAGAAATTCTATCTACCAAAAATATCTATAAAGCATGTATAATTTTTTATCATGATAGAAAACATGTAGTAGAAAGTAAATCTAAACAAAACATGCATGATAAAATTGAGAGAAAGGTCTAACAAGCAGGATAGATATCGTCATACAAATATATATATTTATGTGTTTTCTAAATCTTTATATTATTGTAACATAAACACAAACACACATGATAAATGAGGTCAATTTTTCCCTTAACTCATCGCATCTCACTTACTTCCAATTTCTAACAGAATCACTACACAGATATATTTGGTACTTATAAATGATTTTCTAGATTCTAATCCCAAAGATAAGATTATCCCTGATATATTGGTTCTCGAGCACCAACACCAGGCATCACCATATCCCAATAATTATGCACCTCTAGTAGTTATAAGGATAGTGTAAGTTCATCCACATGTTACTCATCAAATAGGTTAGCTACTCCTACCAAATGAAAGTAAGGTCAAAGAAAGGAAGCAACAAAATTGAGATGGAATTGTCACTAATAAATTCATAATGTCTCTTTAAAAACTCAAGTCTGGGTGAGAACTAAGTTGTCGTGGACTCGTCAATCCAACTACTACAAGAGAACATACAAGTCTAACCATAATAAGAAATTAAGAAAGCACTTCCCTCATGACACCCAAAAAGAAAATCAAACCACTAACAATCCAAACATCTACTAATCATCAATCAAACTAATCAGTCAGCATTAAAACAAACACAATACAACACTAACAATCATAATTCTTAAGCACACTAAATCAAATCACACTGATAACTATGGGTTGCCTCCTATAAAGCGCTTTGTTTAACGTCGTTAGCCTGACAAATGATTCCACATGGATCAAAATTCCATTCAAGTAATCCTTGATCAATCACCCAATCTTTTTCAGATCTAGGGATTCCTACAAAGTTCTCAAATATAAATTTTACTTTCAGCTCTTCCTTTTCAGATTGATTAATATTCTTGTTCCTCAAATTTCTTTCTAGATCCAATATTCTTCTAGTAGATTTCTCAATTTTCATATTAATATCATCCTTGAAATTTATAAGAAATGGATCTTTATGTGATACTTCATGATCTCCCACATTTTGGATCAGATTCTCTCAAGATAATTTAGATTCTGGATCAAATTCTTCTAGGTTACTCTTGTATTTTAAGTTATCTTCTAATTCTTTCTCTTAATACTGAGTAAATAGTGGAGGTGGTCTTTTTATATATCTTTCTAATTCTTCTGGAATTTCTTCCATTAGTCTTTCAATATCCTTATCCTTATCTCTCAATTCAAAGTTCTTTTGAAACATGTTCTTGAATTCTCTTTTAAATATCAGCTCAATATTTTCAAATTGCTTATCATTCATCCCCTTAGGATTTATCTCAGAGTCACTAGGTAAAATCTCTGGGGGTAACTGTTAATTGCATTAAAAACCTGCCCTAGTTGGTTTTATATATTCCTTATTGCAATCTCTTGCTTTTCGAATTGTCTCATCATTTGAATCACAACCTCGTCAAACATTAATTCCTTCTCCTTGTCCTGTGGGTTGAAGTTAAATTGAGGAGGATTATTAATTGAGTTAATAATCCGCCCCAATTGGTTTTCCATATTCCTTATTGCGGTCCCTTGACACTCCAACTCACTCTCCATTTGAATAGCAACATCTTCAAATAAATCGTTCTCCTCATTCTGGGGGTTGAAGTTAAAATTATGAGGTAAAGAAAGTTCATCATTATAGTAGTCATGATTATTCCAACTATATGTCTGATTAAATTGATTATCCTCCCAAAATTGGTCTTCTCTAAAATTATTATTTCTCTTAAAATTCAAATGATTTTTCCAACCTGGATCTTAATAATCAGAATAAGAATTTTATATCTCATGGTCATATCTTTCTATGTATTGATCCAACTTCCTCTCAATATCTACAACCTGTGAAATTAAAATTGTAAGCATATCTTCTTTCAAAATTACCACTCTCTTGGGGTTTACTCTTTCAAATCTACAAGAATTATAATACAAATCTAAATATTCATTGTATCATTGATCCGCCATTTCTACATTAAATTCATGGATTCTTTTCAAATCTCTCCCAAAAGTTTTCTCCAAATTGACATGTAAAATTCAAGGTTTGCAGCTCCTGAACTCGTATACAAATCTAAAGACTTAACTAATGGGGTAGATATCAAAAATATTTTTGCTATTTTAGATTTTATTTAAAATAAACACACAAAAATTAAACACATAATATAATAATAATATAAATTCCAAATCTAAGTCTTATAGATTTAACTAAAATTCTCCTAAAGTTCTTACCGAATCTTCCCCGGCAACAGCGCCAAAAACTTGATGCGCCCCTAGCGTGTGCTATTTTTCCGCGTGTTTTATTTCAATTTAATTCCTCTGAGTGACACCAAAAATTTGACCCGACCCGTAATTAAGCAGTACTTTAGCTTTCAAAAGATGGCCAAGAACTTGATCCAATTTATATTTAACAGCTAATATGCAAAATAAAAGTATTATAAAATATAAAAAATAGTTCACACACTAAGGGTTCTACGCAAGTGCACATATCACTTCAAGTAATATAAGACACTCTTTAAAAACCCCAGTATCAATCCCACCAAGAAGCGAGGTAAGAAATCCTTTAGGTTAATTCTAGTCCACTACTATAAGGAATTAGTTTAGAAAGTTGATTAAACTGGTTTTAATGTATGCTAACAAAACTACGTTTAATAAATTAATTTCTAAACTTTAAAGTTAAATTTACTAAGACTAAACAAAGTTTTATGACGAAGAGTTCAAATTTAAGAAATTATCCTGCCCACTATAATGAAGTTTGGGTTAATGATAGAGATAAATGGTTTGAAATTGTATTGTGCCAAATAAGAATAATTTTAATTCTCTACCGTGATTCAGTTTTATAGAGAATCATTGGCTAATCTCAGGTTTAGTCCCTAAATTTGTGATTAGGCTGGGAGGATACTTGCTCTCACTCCAGAGCTCCAACTTCTCTTCCCTTGAAGGCTAACACTTAATTTAGTTCTTTAACACTAAGACCAAATTTGAGATTTTAGTCGATCACCCTAAAATCTCCAATTTTACGCCTAACAAAGTATATTTCTATATTTATTTGCACCTAATTCCATCAATGAAACACTCCTTCATGGAATTAAATGTGATTCTCACTCTGTTGCAGAACTCATACTCCATTTCTCGGATCATATGTTTCACAATAGATTTTAAAAATTTCAATTGGCCAGATTGAAAAGTAAATTAAGAACAGAGTGGAAAAACCATGATAATTTATTTTATATTTTAAAATTGGCACCTCCAAATTATTTCTTCATTTCACCATATTTCATTTCAAGGAGAAAGACAAAGAAGGCTACTCAGAATTTATGAGGAAGATACGACATAACACACACACACACACACACACACACACACACACACACATATATATATATATATATATATATATATACAAGTTTAAAAAAGAAATGAAAGAACACGATTTATCTTAAACTCTTCCTCAAGAAAATCCCTTGAAGTTCCCTTGAAGCACTTTGTTTCTTTACAATCAACACTTAATTCTCTCTTAGAAATGCAATAAAGAGGAAACCTCTCACATTCTCTCTCCTCTTAAAATTCTTCAAGAAAATCCTCTCCACAAATAAGACTTTACCCTACAGTTACACACACATGCACCATGAGAGGCACCAAGCCCTCTTTTTTAAAGTGACACAAATTCCCTCATTTTTCCCAAGAGGCAAATCTATTCATCCAAAAGATATGTCTCTTCATTCAAGAGCCTTCTCTAAGTATCTAGATGCATTGATTTACTTCATGGGGTGTTTGAATCACTTGAGATACTTCTAGAAGATCAAAATCTACCAAAAATTGGTCCATAACCATCCTGGGTGCTATCGGCATCGGTCTAGACGTCGTCAGCTCCCCTTTTGTCACTTCTTTGGACTCGGGCGTTGTCGGCGTTGGTCTGTAGCAGCTCCACTGTTTAGCTCCGTTTGGCTCCGATTTAGCTCCATTTCGTCCCATTTCAGTTGCGTTTCGTTACTAACAGATAGACCTGCAAAATAAGCTTTAAGACAAACTTTCAATAAAATATAATTTCTTTTAAAAATTTGTGAGAAGTGTAAATGAGATTAAGCATAGAAGGCCATATCAAAATGTGTCGGGACAAAATTTTCTTTCTTGCTCGTTTTTGCTCCAAATTGCACCTTTTTGCTTCTTTTTCTCCAAAACTCTTTTTCTTGTCTCTGAAACCAAAACTATGTAAAATAAATTCTTTTAAAGTGTAATATCATTAAAAATCATTAAAATTGAGCAAAGGTGTATATGAAAAAGTAGTCATTTTTTGGGCATATCAGCATATCAAGCTGTTAAGCCACTTTTAGAAGCTTTTTGGGCATTATTATAATGTTAAACTGATTATGAACATAGCATATTTATAGTCAAATCAAGCATCTAAACAAGATGAATCTAACAAACCCAAGATAATTCAATTCCAACATAACTAAAGCACTAAAAGGTCCATCGAGCGTCATCCCATCAAGGATATCTCTAGGTCATCCGATGAGGGGTGGTCTGAATTTATTTCTTATTTTTAACTTGAAATTTATAAATATAGCCCTACGCCCATCATGAGCAGGGGACTTGACCTCGGGGGCAAGAGAAAGAACGTACCTTGTAAAATAGGAAGCTGCAACCTACTATCCTGCACCACATATCCAGCCAACTTCGGGCAAGGTCTTGGGCGTCCACTACCTTTTGTCATTACCTCCTTGGACCTCTGCCACCTCTCACAACTATCATTACTTTTGGCCAGCACTTCCCACCATAGGACCCTTGCACCTATAACTTTCAAACGCCATCGACTATCATCAGCCTCTAACGTTTGCACCTATTAGTCAATGTTACGGTCGACTTTGGCTGCCCCATTGCCTTTTTTGATAATTATTGCCTTCCCCTCTGGCCGCAACAGTTTGCTACCATCGAAAATCACTGACCGCTAACTACTCTTTGCAATAAAGTCACTTGTGAAGTCATAATGTCCACTGTGGAATTCTAAATAATATTGCAAAATAATAGTGGACAACATTTATGGTGCATTGATGCCTTCCGAAGACATCATAACAATATACCTCAAAGATTGCAACTTTCTCCAAATTGTTAAAGTTCCCTCAAACTAGCTCTGGACTCCGGTCCCTACATTCTACGGAAGTCATTGAAACTCATCACTATGACCTACATGATAAATTATGGCCTACGTGGTCCACAGCTTGTGTAGCTCCCGACTCCTGCCCATGTCACTTATGGATATCATTACAACTCATCGTTATGTACTACATTATGCATACCTCATGGAGATTTTGAATTTGACCCTAACTGCCTACATACCTTATCACAACTCACCACTATATGCTATGAGACCAACTACGCCTAAATGGTTCATTGTCGTACAGCTCTAGACTCTTGACTCCCATGGCCTATAGATTTCATCACAGCTCATCACTACGACAAATGAGATGAACTACAACCTCCTTAGTCCAAAACTTGTGTAGCTTCTAAATTCAACCATCACGACCTATGGACATCTCAACTGCTCACCGCTATTGCCTAAGTGACCAACTACAAACTACATTTCCCATATCTTTTGCAGCTTCATACTACATCTTCTACATTCAACTAATTATTCTAAGGCAACTATCTATGGCCTACATGAACAACAACTATCGTGGCTTTTAACAACCACATATATGACAAGCTGACACTATGACTCGCTCCAATGATACCACGGTGGACTAGCACCTCCATATTAATTAACTATGACCCTTACAACCTACTATCACTGGGAACTATATTCATTAATATTAATTTATGACTTTTTAAAAAAAAACTACAATTATGAATTTACATCAATCATATTTATAGCTCTACCTTTTCCAATGTAGGAGAAAAGTGGACACATGGAATGAAAATTATATAGTGGGTCACTTCAGTTAGGCAAGGCCCCATGAATTTTTGCTTATTTAAGGGGTTTCCACATAAAAATCAAGCTGTATTCTTCTATTTCTCTTTTATTAGCTGATAGTGTGATGGAATCTCATATAATCTTATGATGCTAGTTTTATGACTATCACCACATACCTTTTAACACACTTCAATTTGGCATCATCTATGAGAAAAGAAGTCTTATTTAACAAAGTTATCAAGTTTAAGATATTTGGTCTCCAATTCATTTCCCAATGATATACATCATAAAACTGACAAATCAAACTCATTTGTACCTCTTGAAGAGCAATTTTAAGGAATTTTTATTTATGTGTGGGGCTGCCTTCATCGTAATCTCAAAAGATCCTTCATGTCAATGTCTCAGGCATGATTGTGTTGAGGGTAGTCTTTTCATATTCTATTCATATGAAAATAATATAACAACTTCTTCTAAGCTAGGAGAAACCTTTTTTGTAGTTTAGAATGGTCGTTCATGTTAATTACAAGGCACAAATGTGGTGGTGTAATCATCTCACATTCCTTTCAGACATGAAGTTTTCAAGAACCGCTTCTAGACTAAGGAAAACTTTACAATTAAAGTTTTTTGAGAGCCCCCTCCCGAGCTATACTAGATTTTTCCCTCAAATGTAGCAGGAAGTTGATCTCTTAGAATTTTAATACATGTACTACTTTACAAGCTCATGTGAAAAACACACACCTTAGGGGACAACAAAATTCAAAAGCAGCAAATAGCAAGTCACCAAAAAAACATTCTTGAGTATGTGACTCAACCAGCAACTACGCAGATTTTTAAACTCCAAATAATTTTCAAAAACTTAGCCCAAATTATATGCAGAGGCTATTTTTACCTCATTTTTTGTTGAGTTCTAGATTTTCCTCTTTAGTAGCTTAGGGTCTAGCCAAAGAACTTTCTTGTTGACTACTCCTAGAGGAATAGAAAAGGAACCCTCACTATTAGAAATTATACACTTTTCTTTGCTCAACTTAAAGTTCCACACATTGGTCTTAACCTATGGCACTTAGTAGGTGGGGTCAATATAAGGGAGCTCAAAGAGAGTTCTCATAAGGTGGTCAAACCTTAGGATAAACCCTGGGTGGTCTGGTCGTTGTTAGACTAGCTTGCACACACTTTCTCACACACCCTAAACCCTAAACCCTATTATTTGGTCTCGTGGCTCCTCTTGGATTGCTCATATGGATGGACCTATACCCCTAGTCCTTAGTTAAAAGGGTTAGGATCAGCATATTAAGCATTCAAAATGAGTCCTCACGTGGCTCCTATTGGTTTGGCATGGCTTAATGGCTTACTTGCCCATTCTAGCCCAAAATCACTAAATGACCAAAAGACTCCTAAAACCCAAATTTTTGCCGAAGATCCCAAAATTACCCAAAAAATCCAACTTTGCCCAAAAGTCAATTCAAATCACTCCCCACTACCTAAATTGACCAAAATTCACCAAAAACACCAAATTCATCGAAAACACGAGAAGAACTCGGTGAAAGAGCACGAGTGCTTTACCAAAAGTTCCAATAAAATCATACAAAAAAATCCGAAGAAAGAAAATTGTAAGCACTCGGGTCCAGACTAGGCTCAGAAACTATATATATACTTGTGGGACGTCGAAGACTACTATCGACCACCCAAATGTATAGAGCTCGACACTCGACTAGAAGGGTGTCCTACTATACCTAAATTAGGAGGGTTCTCCTTAGCCCAATACCGAAAATTGACAAGTGGAAAACCAAGTTATAATACTTTCTAAAATTTATATTTTAGCAATCACATGGGTTTCAAGCATACAGAAGAAAAAAGTACCAAAATTTTGTTGTTAAACATACTTTTATAAATAATAACTGTTCTTATTGTATCTGTTTTTATCAGTTTTAAAAATTATGATTGTCTACAAGTAGATCAAGTCGTCCGGCGTAAGACCGCCAACAACTTGAGAAGGCATGGGTCCCCCGCTAGTCTTGTGTCCGTGAATGATATTATAATCCTATGGTTTAATGGGCCCCTAAATCGGGTCTCAATATTGTAGGAGGGAATATCATTCAAGTCTACCACCGAAGTGCCTTTATCATCAGTTCCCTAAGCCCTAAAATGAAACCTACCTACTTAAGACCTTGTTTGATGGTTTCATATACAACGATGACTATATATGCGCACTTATGTATCAGACATAAGAACCGAAAACACAAACCAAGAAGCATGGAAACCAAACTGAAGAGCAAGAAATGAAAAAGAAAGAGCACTAACTCACCTCCAAAACCAACTTAGAAAAGAAAAGCCAAAATGATAGAAGGGTTAGCCTAGAACATCTAGTTGGAGGAGCTTATCGAATGGGTAAAGAGGTGAGGCACACTTCCCTGGCTAACCATGAAACATCCCCAAAAGAAACAATTTAGAAACTTCCAAACTATTCTCAAATTTTCTAAATATCAAAAGATTCTTCCTATTTTCTTTCTTGTATATTACAATCAATTTGGCCCTCAGGACTAGCCTTGAAACATTTCCAAACAGCTCACACATCATTCATAAAAAAGGGGCATACAAGCTCTTTCAATTAATCAATAATTAAAATACTTCATTTTGTGATCACCACAACATTCAATTCCAACTCAAGCCCAAAGTTTCTAAGACCATATGAACCCAATATCATCTAAGATTTCTATATAAGTGCTCACGGTGTGGGCAACAAGGGAAACCACAAAAACAGGTTCACGCATAAAGGTGGTAAGGAGCCACCAACATCAATGAGGAGGCTCTTAGCCAAGGTCAACAAGGGAACAAACCAAACCCAAGCATAACACCCAACAGATGCATGAAGGACCAAACACCATAATCTAGGAGGCTGACGCTCAGGGGTAGAAGAGGGACCACCAAATTGAGACCAAAACCAACAATCCCAAGTCCATGGGTAAGGGGAGCAACCCACCAAACAGGTGCACAAGCGACCAAACAACACATGAAGGGGGGTCGTGGCCAAGGGCAGCAAGGAGCCCACACAATTGATCTTCAAATCAAATCCAATATGCTCACGGGCAAGGATAGCTACAAAAGGGAAGCCACCACTCAATCACCCAGTACAAAAAGAACTCCATGTAAATATTCTCAGGTAGGTTCTTTGGATAAATATTCCTTTGCAAACAATCCTTATCATAAAAGTTTCTATAAGCTAATTCAATTGATATGATCAACAAGAGGAAAAGTAATTAAATATTACAAGGACCTAACCAATCATGAAAATCCTCCATACCCAAATGTAAAAATACTTCCCATGTGAGTTGTATTACTACAAGGAATAAAATGCTTAAGCATACTAACAGAGAGAGTACATCCAAAGCAAATACAAAATAAGCCTAGATAAATCATATCGCAAGAGAGCAACCACATGAAACATTTTCATAAATGAGCACCAGCGCCACTATTGCATCCTCATATGACCCGAAAGTATAGAATGGACTTGTATAAACCTCAAATTTTCATAAAGTCAAGTTGAATGAAATCCCAACTTGCATAAAATTAAATTTTACAATTCTAGCTTCGCATAAATACAACCCAAATGAATTTTCAACTTACATAGAACCGACTTATATAAATCTCAAATTTGCATAAAGCCGACCCACATGTGTTTCAGGTTCTGAGTAAATACGCATGTGAAAGTTTTAGATTTTAGGAAACATGTATGTAAGTTTCCATTTCTCCTTTTCTTTTGCTATTTTATGCAATTAAATAGATAAGGAAGGGTGGCATGCTTGTATATCTTCCAAATTATATGCTGTTTGGAGCAAAGGAGACCAACGTAGAAGGCATAAGGTAAATTAAATAAAATAGTTACCTCCAAATTAGATACAGTTCACTACCCAAGTACATTTACATGCCACACAATTCTGCCCAATTCTCATTTATTTTCATATCTAATGCCCAAAGAACAGCTACATAATTCCATAATAGAAAGAGAAAAGAAGTAAGGCAATCTCTTCTCTTTAGACAATGTCATTGCACATAGACTGCTCGACTATTTCATGAATGAAAGTTTGATTTTGTGTGCCTCAAATAAGCTACAAATAGATTCCAAAAATGGCAGCGCTCTATGCAGTAAAACAAGGCACCAAGTCCCTCCAAATGGTCCAAAACCCATTCAAGAAATTAACATGCGCTAAGGGTCAAGAGGTGCATTTTAAACTCCTTCCAATCTCACGAAGATTCAGTCCAAATTATGCATTTACAACCATTACGAAGTAGTAGTATACTAGGCTCGAAGCAATAGATAGGCTAAACACTAAATGTGCATCTCATTTTCTCAGACCAACCAGGAAATAAAATAAAAGATAAAGCTGTTGAACATCTGTTTCAAAATCAATAAGATAGGAAGCAAAGGAAAGCTTTTGAACCCATATCCAAGCCAACAAGAGTGGATATTAAGTAGCATTTCATAGACATCTCTTCCATAACTTAGGAAAACAAAAGCAAACAAGAGAAAATGACCACCACTATGCTACACATGCTCCACATTTCATGTTTAAAAAATTAAACTTTCCTGCAAGCCATGCATTTATGTTACTATAGATAGCATTTAAAGAGATAAAGTAAAGACCAACCTTCTCTTTCCTCCTATCCTCTCTTATCTCTTTTTTTTTGTTTGGTTTTAAGAAAACATATTCAAATGTGACATTTTAATAGCCTTAAAAGCAACCCAACAAAGGCATCAAGAAGTAGAACAAGTATATCGAGCATCAAAGCCAGAATACAGAGTAACCAAGCAAGGGAATCAAAAGTCTAGCAAGATCACCAATTCATTATGGGGGAAGAAAGGTTAAGTCTTGATAAAAAAACCAAAGTAAAATTCATTAATAAGCCCAAAAAGATTTCAGCAGCACCTCCTCCTCTTCCCAAAATTTTGGCCAGCACAAAGTACTTCCCCAAGAAAGGCTTATATAGCCAAGAAGGAGGAGAAAGCTTCCCTATGATCACATGTGGTGAACCAAAAACAAGAAGCCATCATCCAAATCGTAGCAAGGTTGACAGGGGAGCAGTCTAGGTCAGCGACGGGATCAAGTAGGGTTTGGCGACGGGAAAGCTACGACAAAAGGAGCGGTGAGCGCCAGTTATTGCGACGGGAGCAGGGTGCTCCAAGGCTTGTGTGTGAAAAGGGGAGAAGAGAGCTCGGTTTGCTTCGCTGGCGATGGCAAGAAGGAGCGAATGCGACAAAGCTGCAACGTTAAGTAGTCATAGAGGCATGGGAGTAGGTGACGAGAGAGGTAAGGCTTTTGCAGGGCACAGAGAAGAAGCTTTAGCCAGAGCAACAAGCGTACAAGGAGAGGGGGACCTCAGCCAAAGCTTCATGATAAAGGAGAGGAGGAGGCAAGAGGCGTGAGCGAATGGGAAAAAGCTAGAGGTTTGAGTTAGGTTAGAAATTTAGGGATTTAGGATTAAAGAGAAGGTTTTTTATATTTTATAATATTTAATATTTAAAATTTCCCAATTCATGCAATATTCATCTGTGCTTTGAACCACAACAAAGTGGGTGTCCTTTCTAGGCAAAGTCAATGTTTGGGACGTGTCAACATAGTCTGTTTCATCATCTGAGGTCACCCGAAAAACCTCGACGATGATCAGTTTAAAAACGTGTCAAATTTGATTCTTGTAAAATTTCGGGTTACGATCGATCATTTTGAAAATTTATTTAAGTTTTCAACAAATAATGACGCATGTGATACGGATTGTGATGATCAAACATGTCGACCGCTCAAATTGTAAAGTTTGTGCGCGTGAAGCTACAAATTGTGCAAAAGGCCGTCTTAGTGTTTAGAGGTCCTATAGAGACTCCTTCTGAGTTCCCTCTTGTTAGTTTCAACCTTCTAAGTGCTAGACGCCAAGAACCACACGAGCTACTTCCAAAAAAGTAAAGAAACAGTTTGAATCTCTAAAATGAAGTGGGTCCCATTTATAAGGCTCTAAGATATTCAAAGGGAGAACCTTAAGGCTAGACCATAAACCCTATGAGGAAAACTAGACCTCACTGAAAATGAGGTCAACAAATGAACCCCCAATAGGTGGGGTGTACCGGACAGGCACACCGCACGTATTGGCGTTGACCAAAGATATAGACAAAAACAACATAGACATCTATATCAACATACTTAAAACAAGGCGTAGAATTGAGTGAGAAGTATTTCCGCTAGGGAACTAGCAGGTGACATGTCGATTGAAATCAAGGATTCAGAACTCTTGATGGAGATTAAAAGGAAAGAAATTCCAAAAATGACCATCAGGAAAAGAAAAATGACGGTCACGGTGAAGATTCAATTTTAATTTGATTTTAGAAAATTTTGACTTGATTTCAAAAATCAACAAATTTCAAAGAATGGGAATCAGAATTTAGGTACTGACACCAAAAATGGGAATTGAAATTTGGGTATCAATCCCAGAATAATAATCATATGTCATAATCCATTTAAGGTGGTCTTAAAACTAATCTCAAAAGATGAGAATAGGATGCCTAGAATTAATTGAAGGTCTTATTCCCTCAACTTTTAAAGTTTGACATTTGGACCATTGAAAAGCAATGCGAAAACAGATGTTTGAATCCTCACCCTCTGAAATTAGATATTTGAACCATTGCAAAGCAATGTGGAATCGGATGTCTGAATCCTCATCCTCTAAAATTTGATATTTGAACCATTGCAAAGCAATGAGGAATCAGATGCTTGAATTCTCATCCTCTTATCCTCTAAAATTTTATATTTGAACCATTGCAAAGCAATGCAAAATTGGATATTTGAATCTTCATCCTCTAAAATTTGATATTTAAACCAGTACAAAGCAATGCGAAATCGGATGTCTGACTCCTCATCCTCTGAAATTTGATATTTGAATCATTGCAAAGAAATGCAGAATCAGATATCTGAATCCTCATCCTCTAAAATATAGTGTTTTGAATTTGTGGGAAATTCATGGAATTTGTGAAGATTGAAAGTGATGAGGAAAGATTTAGGACCTCGATTTCTGTGACACTTTGTTCATTTGATTATTTTATGAGTTTTATTTTTTTGCATTGTCATTTTCTTTTCCTTTTGTTAGGATTTGGACCCAATTTTAGATAAGGATGGCGTCTACGATTCTAAGAATGAGTAATTGTCTCTAAAACATCACGAGGCATGGTACTTCTTGAAGTATCGTCCACTAACAAATGACAAGTGTAGAAAATAGCCCATTCCTTAAGGTACTATCGGAACTAAATTCTTTCAAGTACAAATAAAGATGTGTTATTTCTACGGACACCACAACTGAAGAGGCCGCAAGTTTGTAGTTTTGTTTGTAACAGTCATCATTTAATATTTTGCAGATTATATAAAGGTTGTTGAAGTTGTCTTTGAGAAATCTTTGTGACGTTATTCGAATTGAAATTAGAGTTGTATTTCTTGGGCACTAAAGGATATGACTTTAGGGTTGAATTCATTAAGTGCTAATATCATCATCATTTGTTTAACTCTTTCTTTTTGAGCCTAAGTAGATTTCATAATTTTAGTTGTGTGATGCAAAAGTATAATTTGTTTTCCAATATTTCTGAGCCAATTAATAACCGACCAAAAGACTCAAGATCGTTGAAATTTTTCTTGAATATAATATCGGAAGAATTTTCAAAAGGGAGCATTTTAAGTTTCATTATATAGGGGAAACTCGGACACCAATTTTTTATTATTCGTCCCCCTCAAACTTCTTTTTAGAAAGACTTTTATTTTGCTTTGATTTTTGGATCAAACTTTTCACACAATCTTTTTTTCTTTTTTTCTTTTCCTCCCGTTCTGTTGACAATTACTATATCGGGTAGAGCAAGATTTAAAGATTTTGAATGTCTGAATTCAGACACCAATTTTTTGATTTTATGCTCACCTCAAGCTTCTTCTCAGGGGATTTTCACAAAACTTTTTATTCTCTTTTTTTTTCTTTACTCCTTTTTTTCTGAGAATTACTATATCTGGTGGAACATATTTATTTTAACATTTTGAATGTCGAAACTCCCCTAACTAATAATACTCAAATGTTTCTTAAGATAAATTATGGGATATTATAAGTCGTTTGAAAGTCAGGACTTAGTCAAGTGGCAGGAAATTAAAAAGCATGTGATATCCCAAGTTAATTACTTATATTTCAACCACACTTTCTTATTTTAAAATCAACTTAGGACCCAGTCCTAATTCTTTAAAGTAGATGACTCAGTTATTACAGCATTAATTTCATTCTCCCTTGAAGTTATATTTGTATCAAAATATCCAAAAAAAATTTCTTTTGGTGTGATGTGCTTTTGAAGTATTGGACAATTTTGGACAACAACAAATTTTCTTTTATTTCATTCATCATGGTGGGAGGGATGGGACAGACTAACATCAATCTTGCTAAAACCCTCATTTAGACTGATTGAGTAGTAAAAAGATAAACCCTACCATTTCCTAATAAGGAAAGGTCTGAACTTCTACTTTGTAGCCTGTACGAAAACTGTTTTGATTTGACACACCATTTTCCTTTGAATCTTTCACCTAAACTATATTCAATTCAACATCAGCTGTGTAAGGGTCTATTGGGACAATGGGATTGACTAAAATAATATCGATGAAACCTCTTTCAGATTCTGTCAGATATTCTTTCAGGATCATTATTTTCTCATTCCTGAAATTCTCTTCGAGCAGTCTTTGACACTGCAACACTCCTATATGGTATGTCCAATGAACATGTGTTACGAACAATATCTCGAATGTCATTTCTTGTGGACCATATCAGGCTTCTTTGGTTTGGGCAACCTAAACTCAGGATTCTTGATCAGGTTGCGATACATCTTTTTAAAACAGTCTATCCCATTTGATCGAGCGTTCCTAATTGGGACTTGTATTTCGTATGTTTGGTAAGGTCTTTGCTGAGATGATAGTTGAATATTGTGATGAGGAGATTAGAAGGTTTGTTGACATTGTTCAGCTTGTATTTCAAATTATCGTTTTCCCTGCTAACCACAACAACTGTCCTAGATTTCACCTTGCATATCTCCATTGGTTCTGGCTCTTCAAACTTTTTTGGAAAACCAAATTGCTTAGCTTCTCCTTAGATATTCTTGGCTTCGCTCAGCAACTTCTAGAATGTTCTTATTGTAAAACCTTGATATAATAAACCAGCTAGACCCTAGATGCTCTTTAGAATAATATCAACTACTTGATGCTCTTGCAACTGCGACTTATATATCATGCTGAGATTTCTCCACCGCAGGATGTACTCCACCAAGGTTTCATGATGTTGAACTCCGGTAAATCGGCTAACAAAAAGGTTTTCCATTTCTGTGAATGTCTTCACTAAACCATTTGGTATCTCTACATACCAATCAAAGGCGATTACAATAAGGCTATCTACAATCTGGCGAAACAGAAGTGCTTCGTTACCCCCCGTGTTGCAGCAGCTTGCTCGAATGTGTGCAACATACTGATGAGGGTTTTTCATTACATCAAATGTTTTAACAAAGGTTGTATGAAACCCTTGGGGTATTGGATGGTCTCAAACTCCTATGGGTATGGTCTACCCTTTAGAGTTGATGCCCCTCCTTTTGATTGGTTCAGGGCTTTTCTCACATGTATTCGACCATATATTTAATTTCATTTCCATACATCATACCATGAACCGAATCCTTCTTTGGTAGCTCATTATAGGCAAACTCTTTTATTTCATCTCTAATATGAATGATCTCTATCCAGTTTGCTTTTGGAGGTGTCATCTATGGTGATTGTGACTGTCTTTGCATTGCAATCATGGCGGCAAACATTTTCTCAATTTTCTTTTCGAGACAACCTATTTATTCGTCCCTTTACTAGATTGTCCCTTTCCCCTCATATGTGGCGTTCTCCTCAACAAAAGATAGAGAGTCGTGTGCAGTTAACTCGGTTTGGGTTTTGATGACATTAATTTCTATTAATCCTTCGTCTAAGTAATTTGGCACATATCATTCATATCTATTCTTTGTTCTTTAAGTAAGTGTGAAATATTGGCTCAAAGTATCTCCAACTTAGCATCGATTAAGTTTCCTTTGATTACTTTTAGGTCAGTTGGAGATTTCAGAAGAGTGTCACTTCTTTTGCTGAGTACCGATGTTGTTATATAGAAATTAATCAAATCAACTGAAATCATATTTATGTAACTTTTCTCAGGTTCTTTTAAATATTCCTTGGGATTGTTATTTTTCCTTATTTATAATTCCTCTCAAGCCAATCCTTAAAAATTAAACAGGCTTTTAATGTATTTCCCAACATCTGGTGGTAGAAAAAAAAATTGGGATAGTCTTTCTTGTCATCTTCTTCGGGTTTTCTTGGTTCTGGCAACTTGAGTCTTTGTTTCTTTAGCAAGTCATGAAATACCTCCACCACTGACTCTGTATTGAATTAATATACCTTTCTTAATGATGATTATTTGTAAAAGACAGCTTTTTATCCACATAATGAGGCCTCCTTTCATGTGACTTCGTCAGTTGTGCAAGCTTCGAATTGGACCCAATCTTGAATCTAGAAAATGGCGAGGTATAAGCATCGACTGAATCTTCTTCATGTAGAAGCTCTTTTCTGTTATTTAGCTGAACAGTTGGCATGGTAATGGTGAATCCAGTAGTAGGAGCAGAAGCAGTTCTTGAAAAGTCCCAATGCTCCCAATGACAAACTTTATTCTTGTCGACCAACACCTTTGAATGGGAGAATCCCTTAACAGATTTCAAGTTGAACTCAACAATAGGCCCCACAGATTTATCTATTTCGAACTTCATTACTGTGATGGCCACCTTCCTGAACTTAACTTCTATATCATCGAACCCTTATCCAAACTTAATAATTTTCAAGTCAGATAGTTTGTCCCTATTGATAGTGAACTCCATTCCAAAGGTGAAAGAAAAAATCAACTTTAGTGAAGAAATTGTCTCTATCATTTGAAGAATTTTTTAAAGTCAGTGACGTCCTGTGCCTTGCAATTTCAACAGAAGTTCTCAAGTTAACTCACTTGTCTTATAAACTGGGCATATCCTTTATTGTTTTATTTTTCAAAATTGTTATTCATTTGTGATTAAAGCATCAAAGAATTGCAATTAAAAAATTAAACAAGCGCAAAGAGATGCAATAATTTGACTTGATTCACAGAAAAGCAAACCAAACCCAATTGATACGAAGAAAATGTAAAGTTTAGGACCCAGTGTGAGACTAACTTCAAAACACACAACGCCCAGCCAGAACTAGTCCACCAATACACCTATCGAGGGGTCCAACCCCACACAAAAGATAAAATTCCTAATAAACTTATGAACCTCTCTGTTCAAAGGTGGTTGAACAGACGGTTCTGATTTTTCCATGGCATAGGACAATGGGGCTTTCGATGTCTCTGTTGTTAGGTATCTCTCCTGATTTATCCAAGGTCAGGGGCACTCTAACTAGAGATATCTAATTTTCAAGTTAATAGTCCCTGCTTTGGTAAAATAATTATAAAAATTAAAATACTCATCAGAAAAATACAAAACTTATTTTCGTAGATCATTGTGGTCAGAGGACCCTAGGAAAAATATAAACTTGGTTTAACTCATTAAATATAATCCTAATTGTCACCAAACCCTAAAAATTAAATAAAATAAAATTGGAGTAATTCTAAATGTAAATTACATAAAAATCATTCTCCACTATAATTTAATGAGAGAGGAGCTCTCCATAAAAATTTCAAGTCAATTGTAGTTAATTTGACCACTAAAATGGATTAATCAAGTGAAATTGCATTTTCAGCATTAAAATAATTAAAATAATTAAAACATAATTTTAAAACACACCAAATTGGTTTTGGGAGCTCCTTATGACAAAAGGAACCTAACAAAAATAAAATTGGAATTAACATAGAGACTTCATTTTTGAACTATTTTTAAGTATTTAAATAATTAAAAATTAATTTAAAATAAAAAATTACACAATTATAAAAACACACTAAAATGTCACATGTGACTTTCTGATCACTTGAAACTAATTAAAATAATTTTTCTAATTTTCTAAGTCAATATATTAATTTTTTAAAGGCTTCGAATGAATTTTCTTTAATTTTCTATTAAAATACTTCTAATAATTAAACTATCAATCACAAAAATATGAAATCTGTTTCTTTGGGTTTCTTGGACTTAGAGAGATTTAAGAAAAATATAAAACTTAAGTTTCCACTTAAATAATATTTTATATTTAATTAATACTCAAAACAAACAAATAATTCTAATAGTTAAATTAAATCTCTAAAAATCTTGAAAATTTGTCTAAGTGGTCCTCTGATCTAGGTGAACCTTTAATTATTTTCTTAAGAAAAGGAATTTTATCTTGTTTGAGTTATTAAATTTTCACTAAAAATCCTTATTTTTGCATTAAAAATAATCATAAAATTAAATAAATTCAGAAAAATCACATTTTCTCCTCTGATGTTTTAATTAACTCATGAGTGGGGTAACATAGAATTTCAAAGTCATTTGCATTAAATTTGATAAATTATGAAGGGTTAGGTCCTTATGAGCAAAATGATTATTTTGAAAATTTGGCCTTAATCAATATTTAAGCTCAATTAAAATTGGAAATGGGCAATGAATGATCTTAATTGACATCACAAAGGGGTAAGTGGTAGCAACCAATCTCACTCTGATCTCATTAAAGATAAAATTGTAATTCCTTAAATTAATGAAGTTTGGAATAATGATTAAATAAGAAGACATTAAGGTGATGGTTTGATTTTGGAAGATCATGACTCACTAATTTTAAACCCCAATTAATGGTGTATGATTCAGGATAACGATTAAGAACATAAACATTTAAAATCTTTTTCTTAAAATTACAAATCAACCCATTAAGATTTAAGGGCTTAGTAGTGAACTAGGCTTAATCAATTTTTGTCTAATGAAGTTTAGAAAATGAACTATGATTAATTTGAAACTTTTAAAACACTACAAGCCCATTTTTTAAAAAACCAAACTAGCTAAGCTTCTTAATTAAGTCAATTTGCCCCCTAAGAACTTTCACCCACATACTTTATAAATAAAATGTCAAATGATAATTACCCCATCCTTAGGGTTGGCTAGAACATCAGTTCATTAAGCGTAAGGGTATGATAAGGATGAGTTATTAAAAAACATAATGAGTTTGAACGAACTCGAGACTTTTCAAGGTATTGTCAGATGTCCGGGGCCCGGTCCCTGGACCATTCTCATGCTCTTTTGGACACTTTGAAGGACAATTAGACTCATTATGCCTTGCTTGAGAAATCACCTGTGCACTTAAATAAATAGAACCCACCAAGTTATGGCATAGGATTCAGTAGGTATGTGACGAACATATCTATAGGTTTTACTTTCCTACAAGTTGTAAATGTTTAATGCAAAAGATACTAAAGTTTCAGGTGGAGGAACAAGAAGACTCAATAGGTACGCTTTTATAGTTTACAATACTTTCTTTTCCAGCAGTTTCTATACTATACTTGTCATGCTTATAAACTTGCAAGTTAAATAATAACGTCACCCTACATGTTAAAAAAAAACCTTTAAGATAGCCACCAAACTGAAACCAAAATTAAAATCAAAACAAGATAAAATTCACCTCCACAAGAGTCAAAATATAAGACATCTCAAATTTTAATAACAAATAAAATAAAACAAAAATTACAACTAAATTAAAACATCTATATCGGATGATAAAAAAATCCCTTGGAGGAGGTAATTGATCCCGAAGCTGCTTATATGCAACAGTATAACAATAATTTAGAGTATACTTTTCAGTTATATTTCCTTATTTTGCAACAAAACCAAAAAATTGATCTTGAATAAAAATAAGAATTTAACTTCTAATTTATATATATTGGGATACTACGCAAGTATACGTATCGTTATCAAGTAATATAGGACTTTTTGATTAAGACCTAAATATCAAACCCACAGGGAAGATACACAATATGCACTTTTTTGGAAAACTTTCTATTTTTTAAAAAGACAATTATTTAAACTAAAGACATTTTTGTAAAAGAAAAGCACTAGAAAATATCTTTCTTCTTATCATGAATCAGTAATAAGTATAGGAATTCTGTTGTGAAAGTATATTTTGGTATTTTTGATATTTTAACGAAACATAACAATTTAAAAAGATAACTAAAGTTTTTGTAGAAGAAAAGTACTTAATATGAAAACTTCTTATCATGAATCAGTAATAAGTATAGGAATTCTATTGTGGAAGTATGCATATTGTGTTGTGCCAAATAGAAGCAATATTATTCTTTACCATTACTAGAGATGCTATAAAGAACATTGGCTAATTTAATGTTTGAATAGTTCTAAAAACCGGCTAGGCATGGAAGATACTAGTTCTCACTCTAGAGTACCCTTGATTCTCTTCACCTAGGGGCTAACATGTCGTATCAGAACTTAAAACAATAAACCATGTTGGGGGCTTTAACCAGTCACTTTAAAGTCCACTAACTCTACACCCTTTAATGAATATTTCTCTATTTATTTGCACTCAATCATATGACGTACATTCTCATTCATACAAGCTCATGTGATTCTTTCCAATTGTTGACTGAGATAATACCAGCCCAGCTCTTACATGTTCTCAAAACAAATTTTAACCTCTAGATTGACCAAATCAAGAAGTAAATGAAGTACATGCATTTAAATCATCACAACTTCTTCCAACATTAAAGATCAATATTGTCCAAAACTTCTATCCAACTAATTACTTATCATTTTAAGAAGAAAGATAAAGAAAACTACTCATAATCCATGGAGAAAATTTAATTACTTATCATTTTAAGAAGAAAGATAAAGAAAACTACTTAGAATCCATGGAGAAAACGAATTACTTATCATTTTAAGAAGAAAGATAAAGAAAACTACTCAGAATCCATGGAGAAAAAAAACCACACTTTAGTTTAAAAGTTTATCATTTTAAGAAGAAAGATAAAGAAAACTACTCAGAATCTATGGAGAAAACAAAACCACGCTTTAGTTTAAAAGTAGAAATCATTATCAAACCAACAACAAGTCCTAAATAAAATCGAAAGTAGTCTAAAATAATAGATAAAAACTTATCTCAAGTCCTCCACCAAACTCTTGAAGTTCCTTTGAATCGCTTCTCTTTTACAACACTCTCAATATAAAATTAAAATAAAAAGGATAAATATGTGTTGCCTGAAAATCTCTCCAACTAACTCCCCAATTTTAGAACTTTCAAAACTTTCCCAGCACTTGCAGGACCCCTTTTAAAGTTCAATCTTCCTTCTTTTATAATTCTTCAAAAGGTGCCTTGGTATCTCTTCAAAATGTGCTTTGATTTGATGTATTTCCCCAAGAGATGCATCCTTTCATAATAATTTTCATCCATGGTGGTCGTAACCACGTATTAAGCCAATATGTGCCTCAAAAACCTCTTCAAATTTTGTAAAAATTGAATCTACTCATCTAATAACTGCCACTGGCGCTTAAGCGCGGGGCCTCTAGTGCTTAGGCGCCAAAACTGTTTTGCTCATTTTTCACCTATTTTCCCCAAATTTGATCCTTTTTCACTCCTTTCAGCATTTTTCACCATTTTACCTGTACCTGAAAGAAAAACACAAAAATATCTTCCATTAAAGTGCAATACCTAAAAAATAGATATATAAATGTGTCTAAAAACACTATATATTTTAGGCGTATCAAAATCACCCAAACATAAAATGTTACTTGTCCTCAAGTGACACTTCATTCTTTAAAAACTAAATATGTATAATATGCATATGTTTCTTTATGAGTTACTAAAATCTAGATTTAGAAATATATAAGTCCAATTTAGAAAAAATATTCAGTAAATGAGACCAACTTAAAGTTTAGAAATTTTTAATGTTAAGAAAGATGAAAATATGAGTTCTTATCTAATTCAGAAATATTATAAGGCTTCCAAATTTAGAATTTAGTTCTTTTATTATATCCAATTAAAAATTTTTATTAAGAATAATTTCACTTACTATATTATATGTACAAGCTTAAGATTTTCTCAAGTCTTATACTTTAAAATGATCAAATGTAGAACCAATTTTTTATTAGGCACTAATCCTCAAGCTTCTCCTCCCACACTTTTTCTTCTTCTTCTTCTTTTTTCCTTTTTCTTTTCCTTTTCTTTTTCTTTTCTTTTCTTAGGCAAGGATTACTATATCTGGATAGGCCTTCAATAATTTTGAATTCTACTTTTCCTTTCATAAAGCAAAGTCATGATACAAAACTTTTACTTATAAATATATTAATAGCTTTAAAATTTATTTTTAAAAAAAGAAATTTAAGTATTAAAAATAAAACTCTAAATTTCTAAAATTTTCAAAAATATAATGAAACTTACTAAAGATAATTACTTATATTAATCATTTTCTACACTAAAAACTTTTAACTAAAAGTTTTTCTTCATTACTCAAAATTTCAACTAAATTCTCTTACTCATCTCTAAAATCAAATTTTACCTCCCTAATATGACTTCATATGCATTATCAATTTTTCTTTTCAAATCAGATTCACTTGTAGTTCATTTGAAAAAAATAAAATTAAAGTTTTGAAAATATTTTTCATCCCCCCAAACTTAAATTTTTAACTGATTAAAGAGTTTAGCATCAAATATATATATATATATATATATATATAAGTAGGAATGAAAATGAAAATAAGTGCTAACAGGAATTTTTATACCCTAATGATACAAGCATAAAACTAAAAACAAGAGTAAGATTAATTTTGGTAAAATTTTCTAATATTTTCACTTCAATTCAACATGTAGAGATTCAATAAACTTCTAAATAGTGGGTATAAACATAAAATCAAACTAACACACTAACTTGACTTCACAATCTCAACATAAAACCTAACTCACAAACATGATAAAAGAAAAATGTAGGGTAACGGTTTCTGAAATTTAATTTTTAAGACCTAAGTTAGCAAGATTTTCATCTTTTCAAAAGACATAGAATTAAGTTAAGTTCTAAACTAACTAAACCACAAAACTCACAGCAGTTACTACCCTAGAATTTTAAAACAAACCACTAACTAACACAAAAATCACAATAACAACAAAATATAAAAGTCCAAAACACAATACATAGTACATATCATCACAAAGATGCAAAAGTAGCGGTACCACACCACATAGTCCACAACATAAAATTAAACAACACATCACAAATATCAAGTCCAAAGTACATAGTCTAACACATATTACAAACATAAAAATCTCTCAATTCTACTCCTCATCTTCTGAATCATCGCTATACCACTTTTACATAGGCTCATAATCAGTATATCATGCATATGGAGGAAATTGCACTCCTTCGTCACCCCTAATTAGGTTCTCCAGAGACGAGCGGAATTTCTCTTCATAATCACTCTTTCTCCTACTATACCTATTAGTATGCTCTGCAAAATACTTTAACTTTTGAACTTTATCAGCGGTAAAATTAATATGATCCATCATCCTCTGCAATAATTGATCTTGGGCCTCAGTAGACTCACCTCAAGATGTAGAAGCACGTGAGGTAGATGGTCTAGATGTAGAAACAACAGTGTTTGAAGCAGCAGACGTCTCTATTCCATAATTTCTAGAAAATCCTCCTCTCTAGCCAAAAATAGAATGCTCAGAACAAGTCTTCACATTCATCTTAACGATGGTCTTTAGAGGTAACAAAACTTTCTCCCAACTATCATATTTAAGTCCAGCCTGCTCACACAAATAAAAGATTAAAGAAGTAAATCCCAGAACTACAGTAGTAACATCAGTGGTAGAACTGATGATAGTTTGATAAATCAAAGCTCCCATGTTGATGAGCTTTCTTTCCTAGATACAATAATTTAATGTAGCTCTCTCTGGTCACTTCACTGAGATGATTTGTTGGTAGCATACGAGAAGAAATAAAATAGTGCCAGGCCATTGAAGGTGCACATAACTTTGAAGTTGGTAAGTTGACTTTCCTCTCATTATTGATCTTCCAAAGTCCTCTTCCAACAGTTAAGTAAGAAATAATCTCGTCTAACTCTACTTCAGTCGGACTATTATTTGCATAAAAACATATTGTATCAGGTGGTAGATGATACAATAAGTTGATTATCTCCAGTGAAAAAGGTACCAACTTTCCTCTAACCATGACTCTACTGTCTTCAGTCTTAGGGAGGTTTGAATAGAACTCTCTAACAACAAAAATAACTGCCACAACAAAGAAACAGTAGAATCATTCTCATTGTCGGCGAGCGATCAAATCCTCTACGTCTCCACCTGGATTCCTCTAACACTGCTCTTGAATTAATTTTCGTGATTGCAACGCATCACTGTACTGACAGCGACTTTATATATGCTTAAAAATATAAGTATTTAACATTGCTGCTAAAAGATTTAATTCTTCAGCAACTGTACCAAAACTTAATAACAGTTATAGATTCGATAAAGATGGATGTATGAAATATTCAATAATTGTAAAGTCACACTTATCAATGCAAGTATACGTATCTCTCAAGTAATATAGGGCTCTAATGGAGTCCTAGATATCGATCCCGCAAGGAGTAATATTAGAACTATGAACTAAGATTTTAGAAAAAGCAATACTCAATTGCAACAATGAGACTCAATTTGCTTATCTATCACTAATAAGTAATTGAAATAAATACTTAAATTTTTAATAACTCTTAAATAACTAATTATACTAATGAGGTTTTTAATGTGATATTCAATATATCTAAATAAAATGATTACTAATGAGGTTTTTAATGTGATATTCAATATATAAGAAAGCATCCTTCTCCTTGTCAAGAAAAATATAGAGAATGGATAAAGTGAATTAGTTCAATTTGTATTGTGCCAAATAGGAGCATGCCTATTCTTTACCCTTTGGTCCAGGCATAAAGAACAT
>JXCR01119924.1:0-11356 GCA_002079205.1 Phalaenopsis hybrid cultivar | reverse complement strand
CAGAAAAGCTTTATGTGATTTAGGAGCGAGTATCAATCTTATGCCTTTATCAATTTTTAAACTTTTAGATTTGGGACAAATTTTCCCTACCACTGCAACTCTTCAGTTAGTTGATCGATCAATAACTTATTCAAAAGGAGTTATAGAAGATTTATTAGTAAAGTGGATAAATTTATTTTCCCTATAGACTTTATAGTATTGGATATGGAGGAAGATAAAGAGATTCCTATTATTTTAGGAAGATCATTTCTCGCAACAGGGAGAGCTGTAATAGATGTGCAAAAAGGAGAATTAATAATGAGGGTTAATCATCAAGAAGTGAAAATATAGCAAAAGCTATGAAATATCCTACAATAGAAAAGGATAATGAATGTTTTAGGATGGAAGTAGCTGATTATCTAAGTGATGAGCAGTTTAAGAATGAGTTCAAAGATAAATTAAAACAAGGAGAAATTTTTTATCTTGAAGATGAAGTAAAAGAAGAAGATTTGGATTATATTCAGGGAAAATTTGAAGCATTAGACTTGCTGGAAAAATATAGTAAAAATCTTATTCCTTCAAGTATTAAACCACCTAAACTTAAATTGAAGATATTACCTGCCCATTTAAAATATGTATTTTTAGGAGAGTCGTCTACATTGTCTATTATTATATTTTCTGTGTTAACTGAAATTCAGGAACAAAAGGTTATAGAGATGTTAAAAAAGTAAAAAAAGGCTTTTGGATGAACTTTAGCAGAACAGTATGAACCTAAAGCGGATCCTCAGAGAAGATTAAACCCAATAATGAAAGAAATTGTTAAAAAAGAGATTTTAAAGTGGTTAAATGCTAGAATTATATATCCTACTTTAGATAGTGCTTGGGTAAGCCTAATTTACTGTGTTCCGAAGAAAGGAAGAGTGACTGTTGAAGAAAACGTGAAAAATGAATTAATACCAATAAGACAAGTAACTAGTTGGTGAATTTGCATTGACTATAGAAAACTAAATATGACCACCAGAAAATATCATTTTCCTTTACCCTTTCTAGACTAAATGTTGGATAGATTAGCAGAGAATAAATATTATTGCTTTTTAGATGGATATACCAGATATCATCAAATTCCAATTGCTCCGGAGGATCAAGAGAAAACAACGTTTGCAAGGCCATACAGAACATTTGCTTTTCGTAGAATGTCTTTTGGACTATGGAATGCACCTGCAACATTTCAAAGATGCATGATGTCAATTTTTAGAAATTTTATAGAGCATGAATGGACATGTTTATGGATGATTTTTCTGTATTTGGGACTTCGTTTGAGTTATGACATACTAATTTAGAAAAAGTTCTGGAAGTATATGAAAAAATCAACCTAGTTTTAAATTGGGAAAAATGTCAATTTATGGTTGCAGGAGGTATTGTTCTTAGGCATAAAATTTCTGAAAAAGGCATGGAAGTAGATCCTGCAAAAATCTAAGTTATAGAAAAATTACCACCTTCTAATAGTGCTAAAGGGGTGAGAATTTTTCTAAGACATGCTAGTTTTTACAGGAGCTACATAAAAAAGTTTTCAAAAATAACGAAACCCTTATGCCAACTTTTAGAAAAAGATACGAAATTTGATTTTAAAGAGGAATGCATAACATCATTTGAATTATTAAAGAAAAATTAATCACTGCACTTATAATAGTACCACCTGACTGGGAGAAACCATTTGAAAAAATGTGCGATGCTAGTGATTATGCTATTGGGGCTGCATTTGGACAAGGGCACGATAAAATTTTTAAAGTTATATATTATGCTAGTAAAATTCTAAATAATGCTCAAATTAATTATACTACTATTGAAAGAGAGTTATTAGTTATTGTTTATGCCTTTGATAAATTTAGACCTTATTTAATTGGAACTAAATGTGTATTACATACAGATCATTCCGCTATTAAATGTTTAATGCAAAAGAAGGATGTTATACCAAGATTAATTAGATGGATACTTCTATTGCGAGAGTTTGATTTTACCGTGGTTGATAGAAAGAGAAATGATAATCAAATAGCTGATCATTTGTCTAGAATAGAAATAGAAATATTAACTAATTTTGCAATAGATATTTTAGAAAATTTCCTCGATGAACATTTATATAATATTGATGAAATGAATGTACCATGGTATGCTGATATAGTAAACTATATTGTAAGAGATATTCTACCACCTTATATCAAGAATCCATAATTAAAGATATTTATCTACGATTTGAAAGACTATTTTTGGGATGACCCATATTTATATAAATAATGTAAGGATCTAATTATTAGTAGATGTGTCTTATAAAGAAACTAAACAGATAATTGAAAGATGTCATGATTCTCAATTTGGAGGATATTTTGGAACAAATAGAACTGCATATAAAATTTTGCAAGCTGGATTTTATTGGTCTACTATTTTTAGAGATTTTAATGAATATATTAAAACATGCAAAAGATGTCAACGAGTAGGAAATATTTCTAGATGAAATGAAATGCCTCTAAATTACACATTAGAGGTTGAAATTTTTGATGTGTGGGGATTAGACTTTATGGGACTATTTATGCCTTCATTTGGAAATTTATATATATTACTTATTGTTGATTATATGTCTAAGTGGATTGATGCTATTATTGTACCTACTTGTGACGCATGGAGTGCTTCTAAATTTTTAATTAAATATATTTTTACAAGATATGGAATGCCGAGAGTAATCATTACTGATGGAGGATCTCATTTCAGTAATAAGAGAATTATGATATAATGGATAGATTCTCTACTTCCTATCATCCTCAGACTAGTGGTCTAGTAGAAATATCAAATCGTGAAATTAAACGCATTTTAGAAAAATTTGTAATTCCTTATAAATTGGAATGGTCTGCTAGACTAGATACTGCATTATGGACATACAAAACTACTTATAAAACTCCTATAGGAATGTCGCCATGTAGATTTATTTTTGAAAAGAACATGTCATTTACTAGTAGAATTGGAACATAAAGCATTTTGGGCTATTAAAGAATTTAATTTTAATTTAAAAGACGCTAGTGAGAAAAGGTTATTGCAACTCAATGAACTTGAGGAGATTAGAAATGAAGCATATGATAATGTGAAAATCTATAAAGAGAAAATGAATATGTGGCATGATCGAAAGATTATTAAGAAGAAATTTGAACCTGGACAAGAAGTTCTACTCTATAATACAAGATTGAGATTATTTTCAGGAAAACTAAAATCCAGATGGTTATGACCATTTAAAGTGATTAAAGTCTATCATTATGGAACTGTTATTATTGAAGATCCTAACACTGAAAAGATATTTAAAGTTAATTGGCATCATTTAAAAAATTATTATGAAGTTCACATATCTCAGTTTATAGAATTTTCAATGCTAAGTCAACCAAACTAAACAAATGGTATGTCGGGCTGACGACGTTAAACCAAGCATTTTTTGGAAGACAACCCATACTTATATTGCTATGTATTACTATTTTGTTTGATAAAGTGTCTTATATATTAGTAGTTAATAATCGTACACAATTGCATTTATTATAAATTAAGTCAAATATTGGTATTGGAGGAAAACGTGGAATCGAATTGAACAAAAAAATGAAACTACAATTTTGGCCACTAGCGCTGACGGCGCCCTAGATAATAGACATCAACGCTGGGAGCGCTGATGGTGTCGAGTATGGTTGGACGGTTTTAGATGACTTTTGGTGGATTTTGGCACAAATTCACTTCATAATAACCGCCAAGAAGAGTTTAAAAAGTCCTAGAAACATTCTTGGACGTTTAGAGACTCCCTATTTTCGGATTCCATAGCTTCCAATTCAAGAAATACTTTAAGGTATGGAGTTTTCAATAAAAGAAAGTTTATTAGTTTTGTCACACAGCGATTATACGATAAATTTATTACGAAGCGGAGATTGATCAAGGAAAGAGGATTTGTTAATCATGGAGTGATCAATCCAACGGGTCCAATTGGTAAGATCATTTTGCAAAGGCGTTGGAAAGTTTTGTGTTATACTACGTTTGGTTGTTGTACCTGTGGTGAAGGATTTTTATGCAAACTTACACATAATTACTCAAGGTGTTGTCTTCGTATGAGGTAAGGCTGTACCATTTATGTCTGCAATGATTAATGAATTGTATATGATAGACAACATTCAAATCTGTCATTATACTAATTTTATTCCTACACAAGATTTGATGCATGACGTTTATAATCTTTTGACAGATCAAAGTGAGATGTGGGAGGTACAACATGAAGGATATGTTAGTTTCTCCACTTCATTACTTAATCCAATCTCAAAGCAATGGCCTTTCTTTACTCCTGCAAAGTTACTCGCTACTATGAAAATTAGTAGTCACCAAAGAATGTGTTATTTTAAATTACTGCATTCAAATGGAAAAACCCATTGATATAGGGTTTATTATATTTAAATTTATTATGGGTATTCTTATTAATGGACCAATTTATGGACTTGGGCGTCCATCTACCATCTTTTTGATTTACAGTTAAGCCCAAGTGCCATATGAAAGTTGGGAAAAGACTATTACCTTGGGAGCCCATGATCCCTATTGATGAGAATTATTTTGGAAATGGAAATGAAGTATTAGAAGCCATCATAGATCAATCTTCACACATTTGGAAGTGCACCTGCTTTGGAAAAGAAATTGAAGAAAATTGAAAGGGAACTTCATATTATTATAAATACAGTAGGAGATCTTAAATACCTTTTTGATCACTTAGATTGGAGAATAAAAGAAAATTTTGATCACACTGGAAATTTTGAAGCACGATCAGTTCGGATGTTTAAAGAAAATGAGTGGATCGAGGAAAATTTGACAGATCATATCCCATATTAATCCTTCTACAACTTATATGTTCATTACCAATCTATGGGAGATATCAGAGGAGGAGAAAGCACTAAAGAAGGGGCGTAATAATTGATGACTTTAGATTCTCCATCTATTTTGGAACATTATATATATTTATTGTAATTGTGTGCATTTGATTTGATTTGGTTTATTTTTGCTTTAGAGTTCTGAACTTTGATTATGTGTATAGTTTTATGACAGTGTTTAGTGTTGTAACTTGATTTTGACGCTGACTTATAATTAGTTTGTTTAATATGTGTGATTGTGTAATTAAAAAGATGTGTTTGTAAAAAGTGTACTTTTATATATAGAAGTTAGTTTGTTATTGTTTGTGAAAATTGGTGTTTGTAAAATGTTTTGTTTGTAAATTATTGTTAGATAACAATTTGTGTCTAAAATACTAAATTTTTTTAGAGTAAGTTGATAGAAAATTGAAAATTAAAAAAATCAAAATATGGAATTTTTTGGGCTTTTAGTGCTGACGGTGCTGGCATCGGTGCTGATGGCACCCTCGACCTGATAGTAGATTAAACCCTAAAAATTTGTAGTTATTTTTTTACGCTTAAGTCATCTTTAACCTTCGGTTGGGCGAATATGGCTTGATTTTGGGCGGATTTGAGGTGATTTAGAGGCTAAAAGACTTTGGATTTCATCTTCTCTAAGTAAGAGCTACACTTTAAACCAAATTTTTTTTTATTTTCACCAGGATTAATCTCACATTGCATGGATTCGAAAATATGGAAAATTTTTGAGAAATTTTTTAGGAAACTTTTTGTTGATGAACTCTTATTTAGTGATTTGATGTTTAAAATGTTTTACATTTTGATTTTTGGAATTTTTGGATTTATTCAGAATTTTTCAATTTTTTTAGATTTCTTATGGCACCTAGATCGAGCGAAAGAAAAATAGAATGTGACTAGCAGAGATTTGTTAGCTTTAGAGCCAGTGCTCGATTTCATAGTTTGTAAGAAAATAAAAAAGTGATTCAGGACCGAGGTTTTAAAAATCCAGGAGGAGAAGTTGAACGTTTGATTTTTGCTCGACAGTGGGAAATTTTTTGTTATTTTACTGCCGATGCGATAGCTGAGATTGTAATGGAATTTTATTACATCCTTCCCGAAGCTTCTGATGATTTTGTTTTTGTTCGGGGAGAAAGGGTGGAGTTTACTCCAAGATATATTAATGAGTTTTATCAGTTAGAAGATGTGTATGGATTTCAGTATCATTCTTTTTCTGCTACAGATCAGGTTTTAGATGAAGTTATTTATTTTCTAACTAGTCAAAAAGGGGCTTGGAAAATAAAGAATGGAGTTAAAGTTAATTTTCCCCTTTCTATGTTAAATGTAGTATCTAAGGCCTCGCATTATTTTATTTCTGGGAGGATGATTCCAACGAATCATCATAACAAAGTAACCAAGGATAGAGCCATCCTGAACTTTTGTATTCAGCAAGTGATGTATATAAATGTAGGCTCTATCATTTAAATGAACACTCAATCTATTGCTCTAGGAGAGACCACTGGTGGATTGGCGCACCGTGCTCTGATTTACACACTTTGTGAGCATACCCGAGTTGATTTCAGACCTGAAGAGGAGAGGATTGAGACTCAAAGACTGATTGGGCCTGCCAACATCAAGACTTATGAGTCTCATGTTGATTGGAGATCTGGAAGATAGGCCAGGGATATTCCTTCTACTTCTAAAACCCCTAGTGAGCCTACTTCAAGTGACCCCAACAACAGGGAGTTGTTGGACCAGATGATGATTCAACATAAGATATTTTGAGGTTGGATCATAGGATGCAGAATATGGAGGTCAGAAATGCTCACACTGATGATCTGATTTGGCGGAAATTTGAATATGATGCTGCTTATGATGATGCTTTAGTGAGATATCTTAGGGGTGACTATATAGTTCAGTTCCTTATTCACCCTACTTATACTCCATATCAGTAGTAGAAGTTAGATGTCGATGATGAGGAAGATAATGACTGGTGATCTATTTTGTTTGTTTGTTTGTGTTTGTACTATGTGATTGTATTGTTTCTATTCTGATATTGTTGAGACTTTGTCTGTTATGTTATGTTAAACCGTAATGTGGAAAACTGTTTTCATTTTTAGAATTCAGTTTAGTTCTGTTATTATTTTCAGCACCTTTTTATGTATTATGATTAGCTCTTTCTCAGCAAATTTTATATGTATTATGTGTAATTTAATATTTTTAGCCTTGTAGTTTTCATATTAGCACCTGCAGCATTTCAAAATTTATTTTCAAAAATTAGAATCTCTAACAGGTATGAATTTTTTTTTATATATATTCTTTTACCCTTCATTTTTTAAGTTCTTCATGTAAAAATCTCTTAAAAATTTAAGTTTGGGGGGAGAAGAAATATCATTGTTAGAAAAGAACTTAATTTTATTTGTCATCACTTAACTATATTTTCAAAATTTTAAATTTAACATGACCTTTGGTATTGGAGGTTAACTTTGAATAACAATATTTATGTTTCTAAATATATAGTAAATTTAAGTAAAAATGTTCAATAATAAAGGTTAATTCTAGGGGCTAAGATATTTGGTAAAAGAGAATAAGACTATGTTTTTCTATTTTTAGTAAAGGAAATTTGTATTTTTTAAGTATTAAAAATCTTAAGGAAATTCATGTAAAAAGAAAAGAGTTAAACTTTATGAAATCTTTAAGTTAATATAAATATGTTAAGTGAACAAAATGTAAAAAGTTTTTAACTTTAAAAAGTGGATAGTGAAGTTCAAAATTATTAAAGGATATCTAGATATAGTAATCCTCAGAAAAAGAAAAGAAAAAGAAAAGAAAAAGAAAAGATATGGGGAGAAGCTTGAGGAGATGCCTAATTAAAAATTGGCTTCACTTGAATCAATTTAAGGAAAAAGACTTGGATACATTTTCTAAACTTTTGATTTGAATACTAACTTAATTATTAATAAAATTTTATGAAGTTCTTTTTCATATGAATTTTCTAAGTGACATTAATATGACAAGTTGTAATTTTTTAAGAAAGAAATAGAGGATCAGAAACCTTAGACTTAATTACTGAATATCCTTACAACTTTAGTATTAACTGGAATTGTTTTGAACTTTTCATAAGTTAAACTATTATATTTAGATAACTAAAATATGGAAGTCTAAAATTTAAACTCTTTACCATAAGTCATATTTTTAATAGTATAAGGAGTTACCTTGAGGACAAGTAACATGTAAGTTTGGGGGATTTTGATACACTAAAAATATATGCATTTTTAGACCCATATTTTATACCAGGACAAGTAACATGTAAGTTTGGGGGATTTTGATACACCGAAAATATATGCATTTTTAGACTCATATTTTATACTCATTTTTTTGTGATATTTCACTTTAATGAAAGGTATTTTGATGTTTTCTTCCAGGTTGTTGATTTTTAGGGCTTAAAGCAAAAAGAAAGAAAAAATGATGAAATTTGGAGTCAAAATTACGTTTTTGAAGAAATGCTCAGCGTCGGTAGCAACGAGGTCAGTGCCGATGGCATAGAACAACTTAAGGCTGGAAATTTTTACTCAGCACTGACGGTCCCAAAGGCGGTGCAGGCCCCATTTCTTAAAGGTTTTATGTATTTGGACAATTTTTTTAAGATTTTTTAGAGGCAGCTCTTGGAGAACCGACCTTGGGCTCTATTTGGAGCCGAATTTCTTCACAAAAAGTACTCCTCTATGTTTTTCACACCTTTACGTTCATTTTTCACACCACATCATTCCATTCCACAACCATATTGGAGTCAATTTTTTATTTTACTTTCATAATTTAGAGTTTTTGTGGAGATATTTAGTGTGAAAATTTCTGTAAGAGTGTTGGAGAAAGAGAAAAGTGAGAGATATTTTCTTCCTGTATTTCTAAGGAAATGCTACAAAGGATTTTCTTTGAGAAAGAGTTATCAGATAGGTATTGTTTGTTTATCAATGTTGTATGAACTTTTTTTATATATAAAATTTATGTTTTGTTATTTCTTTGTCATGAAGTCTGAGTAGCTCCCTTTATCTTTCTCTCTACTCTGAGATAGGGTGAAATGAAGAGATAATATTGATGTGTCAGTATTAAAATCTAAAAAAAATTATGATGATTTTTCAACTCTGAACTTGACTTACTTTTTGATCTGGCCAATTGAATTGTTAAAATATATTGTGAAACATATGACCTAGAAAATGGAGTATGAGTTCTACAACAGAGTGAGGATCACATTTGATTCCATGGAGGAGAACATCGTTCATGGAATTAAGCATAAATAAATAGGGAACTATTCTTTGTTGGGTGTAGAATTGAAGAACCTTTAGGGTGACAGACTAAAATATTCAATTCGATCTTATTGTTTAAAAACTGAAGCGGGAGCTAGCCTTAAGGTGAAGATTGGGAGCTCTGGAGTGGGAGTCGGTATCCTCCTAGCCTAGCCACGGATTTAGGGACTAAACCCTGAGATTAGCCAATGATTTTTCTATGCATTGTATCAGGGTAGAAAATTAAAATTGCTTCTATTTGGCACAATACATATTATGAACATTTATCTCATCTCATTTTACCATAGCTTCATTGTAGTGGGAATGATGTTTTTTCACATAAAAATCTTCATTACATAAACATTGTTAATAGATTAGTAATTACTTGATAATAGTTTAAAAATTTAATTTTGATTACATCTCAACAATTGAAATTAGTGACAGTGATTTCAATTGACTTTTTGTGAATTTCCTAGAAAATTTATCATTTCCTGTTTAAACCTTCCCCGTGGGATCGATATTTGGGGCTTAAATAGAAAGTCCATTATTACTTTATAATGATACATATATTTGCGTAGAATCTGAATATTAATTGATTATACTTATTTAAATTTTACACAATCTATAGCAATAAAAAAATCGGATCAGATGCTAAATTAAAAATTGACTTCACTTGAATCAACTTAAAAAAGAAGGCTTGGCTACATTTTCTAAACTTATATTTCAGTATTAGTATATTTTCTAGTAATGTTTCATGAAGTTCTTTTTTAAATAGATATTCTAAGGGGTTTTAATATGAACAATTTGCAATTTTTCTTGAAAAGAATAGAGAATCAAAAATCTTAGACTTGACTGCTAGATACTTTTAGATCTTTAGCATTAATTGGAGTTATTTAACATTTCTTTCTTAAGTTATGCTATTGTATTTAGCAGACTAAGATATAAAAATCTATAAGTTAAAATCTTTGACATGAGTCATATTTTTTATGTAGTAAAGGGGTTACATGAGGACAAGTAACATTTAAGTTTAGGGGATTTTGATACACCAAAAGTATATGCATTTTTAGACCCATATTTTAAACTCATTTTTGATGATAATGCACTTTAATGGAAGATATTTTTTATGTTTTATTTCACGTTGTTGATTTTTAGGACTTGGAGCAAAAAAGAAGAAAAAATGAAGAAATTTAGAGTCAAAATGGAGATTTTGATAATTTGTACAGTGCCAGACTGGGCGCCGACGGTGCTATTTAACAGAGACTCAGATTTAATTAAATGGCCTCTGGCGCCGACAGAGCCAAAATGGGCGTCGATGGCCCTAGATTGGGCGCCGACAGTGCCAGTGTCGGTGCAGGACCTATTTTTAGAAGATTCAATGAATTTGGACGCTTTTTGGAGAGTTTTTGGATGCACCTATTGAATAACCGACCCTAGGCTCTGTTTAGTGCCAAAATGGATCAGAAAAGAGCCTTCATTTGCCTCCTTCGCCCCTCTCAGCCAACCATCGCCCTTTTCCGCTCTCTTCGCACCCCTTCTTTCCACTTTACATCATTCCACGCCATTCCACACCATTAGTTATTTATTTTCTTTCTAGTTTTGAATTTTTGTGGTGCATTTAAGTGTGAATTGCTCCCTAAGAAGTTTTGGAGAGGGAGAGAAGTGAGAGATTTCTTATTCCAACATTTCCTAAGAAAGGCTACAAAAGATTTGCTTTAAGAAAGAAATTCAGATAAGTGCTGTTTGTTTATTATTGTTGAATGAACTTTCTTTTATATATGAAATTTGTGTTTTTTTGTATCTTTCTCATAAATTCTGAGCAGTTTTCTTTATGTTTCTCCCTACTCTATGATATAGTGAAATAAAGAGATAATTTGGATGTGTCAATGTTAAAATTTAAAATAAATTGTGTTGGTTTTTCAACTTCGCTCTTAATTTACTTTTTGATCTGACCAATTGTATTGTTAAAATGTATTGTAAAACATATGATCCGGGAAACGGAGTATGAGTTCTACAAGAGAGTGAGAATCACATTTAAATTAATGAAAGAGTATTTTGTTCATGGAATTAAGTGCAAATAAATAAAAAAATATACATTGTTGGGTGTAGAATTGGAGATTTCTACGTTGATAGACTAAAAATCCTCAATTCAATCTTAGTGTTTAAAAACTAAAGCGAGAGTTAGCCTTTAGG
>JXCR01119923.1:0-18052 GCA_002079205.1 Phalaenopsis hybrid cultivar | reverse complement strand
ATAAACCAAGAGTTGATCCACAAAGGAGATTAAATCCAATGATGAAAGAAGTAGTCAAGAAGAAAATTTTGAAATTGTTGGACACTGAAACTATATGTCCTATTTCGGATAGTGCTTGGGTCAGTCCAATTCATTGTGTTCCTAAGAAAGGAGGCGTGACTACTAAAACACAAGTGAATAATGAATTAATACCTATCAAAAAAGGTACTAGGTGGCGTATTTGCATTGATTATAGAAAATTAAACACTGACACTAGGAAAAATCAGTTCCCTTTACCATTTTTAGACCAAATAGTGGATAGACTTGTTGGGCACAAATATTTTTATTTTTTAGATGGATATACTGGCAACCATCAAATTCCTATTTCTCCTAAGGATCAAGAAAAGACAACATTTACTAGTCTTTTTGAAACTTTTGCTTTTTGAAGAATGTTTTTAAGATTATGTAATGCTCCTGCAACATTCCAGAGATGTATGATGTCTATATTTAGCAAGTTAATTGATGATGGAATAGAAGTGTTTATGGATGATTTCTCTGTATTTGGAACAAAATTTGACGCATGCTTAGATTATCTTGAAAAAGTTTTGGAGTTATACGAAAGAACTAATTTAGCTCTAAATTAGGAGAAATGTCAATTTATGATTGCCGGAGGAATTGTTTTAGGGCATAAAATTTTAGAAAATGGTACGGAGGTAGACCCTGCAAAAATTAAATTTATATCCAAATTAACACCTCCTACTATTGTAAGAGGGGTTAGAAGTTTTCTTGGACATGTTGGTTTTCACAGGCGTTATATTAAGATTTTCCAAAAATAACCAAACCCCTATGCCAACTTTTAGAAAAGGACAAGAAATTTGAGTTTACTGAAGACTGTTTAACTACACTGTTTCTGAAAAGAGTTATTTGTTATTGTGTATGCTTTTGAAAAATTTAGATCTTATTTAATTGGGACTGAATGTGTTGTTCACACTGATCACTCTGTTATTAAATATCAGATGCAAAAGAAGGATGTCAAACCAACGTTAATTAGATGGATACATTTGATGCAAGAATTTGATTTTGTGATTATTGATAGGAAGAGAACTGATAATCAAATTGTTGATCATTTAGTGAGATTAGAATATCATGAATTATCTGAGACCGACAGTGAAATTATGGATAGTTTCCCAGATGAACAACTCTATCATATTAATGAGTGGAAAATACCATGGTATGTTGATATTGTTAATTATATTGTAAGTGATATTTTGCCACCTATGCTCACATTGCAATAATAAAGAAAATTCATTCATGATGCGAAAGAATATTTTTCGGATGAGCTTTATTTATATAAACAANATATTTTTGGGATGAGCCATATTTATATAAACAATGTAAGGATCTTATTATGAGGAGATGTGTACCTTATGAAGAAACTGAGCTGATCATTCAGAAATGTCATGATTCTGAATTTGGAGGACATTTTGGAACTGATAAAACTGCTTATAAAATTTTACAAGCTAGATTCTATTGGCCTACTCTCTTTAGAGATGTTTACAGATACATAAAAACTTATACAACGAGTAGGCAATATATCTAGAAGAAATGAAATGCCTCTAAATTTTATATTGGAAGTTGAAAACGAGTAGGCAATATATCTAGAAGAAATGAAATGCCTCTGAATTTCATGTTAGAAGTTGAGATCTTTGACGTTTAGGGATTAGATTTTATGGGATCTAGAAGAAATGAAATGCCTCTGAATTTCATGTTAGAAGTTGAGATCTTTGATGTTTGGCTAGAAGAAATGAAATGCCTCTAAATTTCATATTGGAAGTTGAGATCTTTGATGTTTGGGGACAGAAGAAATGAAATGCCTCTGAATTTCATGTTAGAAGTTGAGATCTTTAATGTTTGGGGATTGGATTTTATGAAACCATTTATTCCTTCATTTGGGAACTTATACATATTAGTTGTGGTAGACTACGTTTCAAAGTGGATTGAAGCACAAGATTTACCTCGTTGTGACACAAAAAGTGTTTCAATATTTTTAATGAAAAACATTTTCACTAGATACGAAATGTTGAGAGTGATTATCACTAACGGAGGATCCCATTTCAGGAATAAATACATTCAGAGATTTGCAGAAAAGTTTAATGTTATTCATAGAATCTCTACTTCCTATCACCCTCAGACTAGTGGGTTAGCTGAAGATTCTAAAAGAGAGATTAAGCAAATACTAGAGAAGACTATAAACCTTAGTATAGTAGATTGGTCTACTAGACTAAATACTGCATTATGGGCTTACGAGACTGCTTATAAAAATCCTACTGGAATGACTCCTTACAGGCTGATTTTTGGAAAGACTTGTCTCTTACCAGTAGAATTGGAGCATAAAGCATATTTTGCTATTANCCATAGAGAAAATTGGAACGCATTTGGACCAGAGCAAAACTGTGAAATTTTTGCCTTGGGCGCCGACGGCGAGCTCAACGCTGCCGACGGTGGGTTTTTTCCGAGAGTCCAGACAATTAATTCTTAAGCTTGCTAATGGTGCCATCGACGCCGCCGACAGTAAGAATGAAAAGATGATGGTTTCCAGAGTTTGAAATGTAAGTTTTTGGCAATTTTAGGCAAGATTTAGTCCCTATAAACTTCCATACTTGGTTCTTAAATTCATATTACCCAAAAAAAAATTGAAACTCCACCAAATTTATCCCTATGGCTTCCAATTCCACTGAAAACCCTAAATTTTGAGTGTTCAACCAGAGAAATTTCATTAGTTTTGAGGTGCAACGAATCTTCAACAAAGCACTAAATCGGAGGAGTGGTTTATTTACTTTACTACCTATATGTCTATGTGTGTGATTTGATTTGAACTTATGTGTTTGCTTTACTTTTGAATTTTTCTTTTAGATCTCAGTATAGTTGAGATTAAGCATAAAATGTTTGTTTTCAGTGTTTAGAGTGTTGTGGCTCGGATTTCGACGCTTAATTGATGTATTAAGGTTGAGAAAATGCCAAACTTATGTGTGTTGTGTAACGTGTATTGTAACCCTTGGATTTTATATATAATTATGATATTTTGTATTGTGAATGTTTATTTGTGTTAGTACATAATTTAATAACTTAAAATTTATGTCTTGAATGATTGAACGGATGTCGACGAGACTTGAAATTGATCAAAATTGCAAAAATCAGGAAATTGAACCAATTTTGAAAATCTCACCGACGGCGCCATTGACGCAGCCGACAGCGCTTTCGACGCCTCCGACAACGCCTTCGATGCCGCCAATGGCATATTTCTTCCTAGACATAGGCTATTTAATTCAATAAATTTGACGACGACAAGGAGTGAATCAAGCGGAGGTCTGGTACATCCTAACCTCATTTATGCACTTTGCCGACTTTCTGGAGTTGAAGCTGGAGATGATGAAGAATGGGTTTACCCTATGAAACCCATTAGTAAAGCTAATTTAAAGACGTTTGAATCTCATGAAGGATGGAGATATGGGATTAGGAGTAAGGAACCTTCTACTAGTAGAGATATCCCCTCTACTAGTTATGACCTTCCTTCCTCTAGTTCCTTTACCCTTCATGATTTAATGAATGAGTTAACCTTGCAGCGGAAAAGTATAGAGAAAATAAGTGAAAGAATTAGGGGATTAGAATGTAGACATGATAATGATAGTGAGTACCTACAGAGGCATTATGACTTTGAGATAGCTTACTACGAAGCTTAGTCCCGACACTACAGAGGTGAGCCTGATGTTACTTTTCGTGGATGCCCCCATTATACTCAATATCAGCCCAATCCACCTGCTGACCAGGGAGACAAGGATATATTATGGGATTTTGGTATATGATAGTGATTAATGTACTTTTATTTTGTGCTTTTGTGATAGAGATAGATGTATGTTTGTTTGTACTTTCATTTTATTCTATATTTTATTTTATGTTCCCAGTTAAATAATTTTTAATTATTGTTATAAAGGTTTAGTGTTGTAGTTTGAAATTTGCATGTGTAGTTATAATAGATTTTGATTAGTACTTTGTAAAATTATAATGTGATATGTTTATTGTAGTTTGAAATTTGCATGTGTAGTTATAATAGACTTTGATTAGTACTTTGTAAAATTATAATGTGATGTGATTTTTTGCATTGTGATGTATTTGTAATTGTTTTTATTTAGTATTGTGATGTGTTAGTGAAATATTGTGTTTGTAATGTTTAGTTTTGTACTTATTTTAAAATTTCATTACCCAGCCAATTCTCTAATGATTTATATGTATAGAAAACTCCTAATATTACAAACCAGTTAAAGTAAAAATTTTAAGAAGGGACTACAGAATGATTAAAAAGCCTAAAGTACTGAGGTATGATTTATATTTAGAATTTTTTTTCCACCTATATCATTCCATATTGAAAAATTTAACTTTGGGGGAGGGAAGAAAACNATTGTGATGTGTTAGTGAAATATTGTGTTTGTATAATGTTTAGTTTTGTATTTATTTCAAAATTTCATTACCTACTAACTTCTCTAACGATTTATATGTATAGAAAGCTCCTAATATTACAGACCAATTGAAGTAAACTTTTGAGAAGGAACTGCAAAAATTACAGAATGATGAAAATGCCTAAAATACAAAGGTATGATTTATATTTAGAGTCTTTCTTTCCACCTGTATCATTCCATATTGAAAAATTTAAGTTTCGGGGAGAGATTTATATTTAGATTTTTTCTTTCCACCTGTATCATTCCATATTGAAAAATTTAAGTTTGGGGGAGGAAGAAAAAGATTAACTATTAGTGTCTTCTATTTCAATATTTTCAAAAATTATTTATATGATTTTATGTAGATATTAACTATTAGATGTCCTCTATTTCAATATTTTCAAAAATTATTTATATGATTTCATGTAGTAAATTTAATTGAGGTATGATTTATATTTATAGTTTTTCTTTCCACATGTATTATTTCATATTTAAAAAATTTAAGTTTGGGAGAGGGAAGAAAAAGATTATGTCCTCTATTTCAATATTTTCAAAAATTATTAATATGATTTTATGTAGTGAATTTAATTCAAGTCCTCTATTTCAATATTTTCAAAAATTATTTATATAATTTTATGTAGTGAATTTAATTCAGATAACTTGTCCTCTATTTCAATATTTTCCAAAATTATTTATATGATTTCATGTAGTGAATTTAATTCAGATAACTATATTTTGTAGATATTTAAATATTATGGTAGATTTAAAGGAATATTTTTGTAAGGAAAATTAATATTTTAGATTATCNTGGTAGATTTAAAGGAATATTTTTGTAAGGAAAATTAATTTTTTAGATTAAGATATTTAGTATAAGAGAATACAACTATAATTAACTATTTAAAGTAAAAAAAACTATATTTTAAAATATTAAGAAACTTAGAAATTTATTTGAGAAGAAAAGATTGGGGCTCAATGATGTAAAATCTATGAAATACTTATAAGGCAAAANAAATTCATTTGAGAAGAAAAGATTGGGGATCAATGATGTAAAAGCTATGAAATACTTATAAGGTAAAGGAATTCTTTCAGTTTCAAATTTAAAGAAAGAAAAGTGAAGTTCAAAATTAATAAAGGCTATCCAGATATAGTAATTTTCACTTGAAAAAGAAAAAGAAAGGATTAACAACAATCTCTGAAAAGAAAAGAAAAATATATAGGATTGAAAGCAATCCAAATGAAAAAATATATATAAGTGAGGAGAAGTTTGAGGAGATGCCTAATCAAAAATTGGCTTCACTTGGACTTACCTAAAGGGAAAACCTAAATACATTCTCGAACTTATATTTATGGAAAAACATCTTTTACTAGTAATGTTCTCATGAAGTTTCTATCATTTGAATATTTTAAGTGACTTGATATTACAACATATAATCATTCTTGAAATGAATAGAAAACTAGAACCCTTAAACTTGATGACTAGATAGTCTTGTACCTACAAAGTTAATTTAATTACTTGAAATTTTTCTGAAAATCTCACTATGGTATTTACTTAAATAAAACTTATATTATTTCTGAATTAAAACTTTACCACAGTAGATCACAACTTTTATGTAGTACTAAAATTACTTAAGGACAAGTAATAGTTAAGTTTGGGAGATTTTGACCAAAGGAAAAGATTGTGAGATTTTCATACCTGTTTTACACTAATTTTGACGATATTGCACTTTAAAGAAAGGTCTTTTTGATGTTTTGTTGCAGGTGTGTTGAATTATGGTCATTGGAGCAAAAAGATGCAAAAATGAGCGAATTTGGAGCAAAAATGACCAAAATATGAAGATTTGATCTTGGGTGCCAACGACGGGTTTTTCTCAAGAGTCTAGGATTAAATATTCTAGAAGGCCGCTGACAGTGCCATCGAGGCCGTTGATGGTGAGCACGTCGGTTCTCTCAACATATGCATTGAATGTGGACAATTTTTGAAGGGAAGCTTGGACAACTCTTGAAAACTCTTCTACAACTTTAAAAAAAACAATTTGGAGGCCGCGAGAGGTGTGTCCACGTGTGTCCATTAGAGTGTAGAGAGTGTAATTTAGGGTTAGTATTGTGAGGAATTCTTAAGATTTGAAGGAAAGTGAGAGATTTCTTCTTCCTTGACGCTTTGAAGGAAAAGTCTATGTGCTGTAAAGAAAGAAAGAGATTCAGAGGAAGTTCGATGATTTTCTTGGAGAGAAATTAGAGATAAGTTGTATTTACTTATTAAAGTTTGTATGACTTTTCATTTATATATAAATTTAAAGCTTTGTTGTATCTTCTCTATGAGTTATGAGTAGTTTACTCTGTTTTCTCCTTGTCTTGAGATTTTGTGAAATGGTGATTTGAATTGGTTGTGCCATGAGAATATTAAAAAAGTTTGTGATGATCTTTTCACTTCAATCTTAATTTACTTTCAATCTGGCCAATTGATTTGTTAAATTATGTTACTTTCAATCTGGCCCAATTGATTTGTTAAAATATGTTGAGTTTTACAACTAAAGTGAATGGTGAAGTCATGAAAATGTTTAAGAAATTGTGATGATCTTTTCACTTCGATCTTAATTTACTGAAGCCATGAAAATGTTTGAGAAATTGTGATGATCTTTTCACTTCGATCTTAATTTACTTTCAAATCTGGCCAATTGATTTGTTAAAATATGTTGAGTTTTACAACTAAAGTGAAGATTACATCAAAGATTTAGGGAGGGTAAAGTCCTTGAAAGTTGGGCACAAATAAATAGGGAAATAAAAATTATTGGGCGTAGAATTGGAGATTTTAGAGTGACAGACTAAAATCATCAATTTGGTCCTATCTTTTTGGTGCTTAAGTGTAAATGTTAGCCCTCAAGCGAGGGGAACATGGGAGCTATAAAGTGAGAGCCGGTATGCTCCCAGCCTAGCCGCAGATTCAGTAACCAAGCATAGGATTAGTCAATGTTCTTTCTGTCTGGTCCAAAGGGTAAAGAAAATGTATGCTCCTATTTGGCACAATACAATTTAAACTGGTTCAATTTATCCGTTCACTTAAATTTCTTGACAAGGACAAGTATGCTTTTTTATATATTGAACTTAACTTTAGAAACTTTATTAGTAGAATTAGTTAATTAAGAGTTTATTAAAATTACATTTTTATTTCAGATGCCTATTAGTGACAAATATGCAAATTGAACTATATTCTTATGATTAAGTATTGATTTCTTTTAAATCTTAGTTAGTAGCCTCTAATATTACTCCCCGTGGGATCAATATCTAAGACTCCATTAGAGCCATGTATTACTTGAGCGATACATAAACTTACGTTGATAAGTGTGACTTTGCAATTATTTAATATTTTATACATATCTTTATCAAATTTACAACTATTATCAATTTTTTAGTGTCATTATCGGGGAGTTAAATCTTCTAGCAACAAGATCAAATTCTTATATTTTAAAGCATATATAAAATTGCTATCAAGGATCAATCTCAAAAAATGGATCACAAGTTAAGGACCAACCTTGAAAGGAGGGAATCGGAAGTTAAGGACTGATTCCAAAATGAGAATTTAAAGTTAAGCATCAATCTCAAAAAGTGGATCAGAAGTTAAGGACCAACCTCAAAAGGAGGAAATCAGAAGTTAAGGATTTATTACAAAATGAGAATTGAAAGTTAAGGATTAATCTCAAAAAGTGGATCAGAAGTTAGGGACCGACCTCGACAGGATGGATTCAGAAGTTAATCACTGATTCAAAAATGATATTTAAATGTTAAGGATCAATCTCAAGACAAGTCAGAAGTTAAGGATTGACCTCGAAGGAAAAAGAATCAAAAGTTAAGGACTGATTCCAAAACGAGAATTGAAAGTTAAGGGTCAATCTCAAAAGAGAGAGTACGAAGTTAAGGACCGACCTCGAAGGGAAAGGAATCAAAAGTTAAGGACTAATTCCAAAATGAGAATTGAATGTTAAGGATCAATCTTAAGAGAGAGTCGGAAGTTAATGAGCGACCTCGAAGGGAAAGGAATCAGAAGTTAAGGACTAATTCCAAAGTGAGAATTGAAAGTTAAGGATCAATCTCAAGTGAGAGTCAGGAGTTAAGGACCAACCTCGAAGGGAAATGAATCAGAAGTTAAAGACTAATTCCAAAATGAGATTTGAAAATTAAGGATCAATCTTAAAAGAGAGAGTCAGAAGTTAAGGACCGACCTCGAAGAGAATGAAATCAAAAGTTAAGGACTAATTCCAAAATGAGAATTGAAAGTTAAGGATCAATCTCAAGAGAGAGTTAGAAGTTAAGGACCAACCTCAAAGGGAAAAGAATCAGAAGTTAAGGACTTATTCCAAAATGAGAATTAAAATTTTGGATCAATCTCAAGAAAGAGTCGGAAGTTAAGGACCGACCTTGAAGGGAAAGGAATCAGAAGTTAAGAACTGATTCAAAAATAAGAATTAAAAGTTAAGGATCAATCTCAAAGGACAGAGTCGGAAGTTAAGGACCAACCTTGAAGGGAAAGGAATCAAAAGTTATGGACTGATTCCAAAATAAGAATTGAAAGTTAAGTATCAATCTCAAGAGAGAGTCGGAAGTTAAGGACCAACCTTGAAAGGAAAGGAATCAAAAGTTAAGGACTGATTCCAAAATGTGAATTGAAAGTTAAGTATCAATCTCAAAAGAGAGAGTTCGAAGTTAAGGACCAAACTCGAAGGGAAAGGAATCAGAAGTTAAGGACTGATTCCAAAATGAGATTTGAAATTTAGGTATGGATTCGTGGTGTCGAATTCATAGATATATGTCATGTGATAAGGTTAACATGTTGAATAAGATTTGTGAAATTTTTTATGAATTTTTGTGCAGAACTTGAAATTCCACAAGGATGTGTAGAAAATTAGTGTAGACAAAGATGGTCATGCTGCGTGAGCAAAGAGTAATGGGTCCACCTGATTGTGTCTCAAAATCCCAGGATGATTTCCTTGTCTATCATTGGTGAAGTTGTGGGTCCACCAAACTGAATAGTGATCCTCCCCTTTCCTCGCGTTCACTTTCTTGGCTCAGAATAAGTTCTTCCCATAAGCAGGCATGCTCAACCTCTTTCTCTCAGGTCAAAAATGTAGTGGAGAAAGTTTTATTCATCACTTTTTTAGAAGACCCTGGTGTATAATTTCAATCCTTCTAATTTGTTGATGAACCTACCTTGCACTTCTTCATAGAATTCAAAGTCCCTTTTACTTACCTTGCTAATCTTGTAGTACTTTGCAGTACTAATGATCGATGGCTATTTTAGATGTTCCCTCATTTCAATGTTGACAAAAATCTAGGCTGGTGTTGTCTCTATCTAAAGTGGAATGTATGACTCAACGTCCGATGGGATATATAGCTCTATACCCAATGAGACATATGGTCTTGCATTCATCGGGTAATCAGCGGTCTGAAATCCATCATCAGAGGATAAGTATTCCTCTATAGTAATGTAGCATTCAAGATGGAGGACATCGCAGTCCGGGCATGCCATGAATGCCCTTGTAGCTGACGTACATGCTGGTATCATGGCACTGCAGATCGGGCAACCCGTACAAACAACATCTAAAGTTGGTAGTATTTCTAGCTCTGTAACAATTCCTGGTTCATCATCTACACATGCAGGCTGGAAGAGATCTCTCTCAAACTTGGAACACAAATATCCCTTTCATAGATAGGGGCGAGCAAGTTCTCTATCTCTTTCTAGCGTCTCCTCTCTTCGCGTAGGAAAGCCTTATGCTTTTGGCTGCTATCATTTATGCGTTGAGTCCTCCGTAGTGGTGCATCTAGAAGCATTTCATTATTGGTAGCGACTAGGACTTCGGTCGGCGTAGCTATCATGTACGATAGGTGACTTGTACCCTCCATTGGGTCTTGTTGTACTATTACAATTTTCCCTTTTAGTGAGGAACTACTTTTAGTGTTGAACCTTAGCAGTGAGGGTAGCTCTTCTTTCTCCTGACGGCTGACCACATCCATTAAAGGACCCTCATAGACCATGCCAACTTAGCTAAGGTCTATAATCTATGGTGCCGCCTTGCGACACCCTTTCTTTGTTGAGTGCGAGGTTCCAACCATCTTTAAAAGCAAAGATCAGCCTCTAGCCGGACATTTCTCTGCAGACGACAGGAAAAATTTCAGTGAGCTGAAACTTAGAATGAACAAGAACAAAACAATGTGTTTATTAAAGAAAATTTTAGTTTTATGTTGGTGAGAAAATCTTATGTTCATGTGTATATTTCATTTAAATTAATAGAATATCAATTTTACAAAGAGAAATATGAAATGTGCAATATAAAAAATTTTCATTATGTTGAGGTTAATCATATTAAAAAATTTTGGACCCAGTCACAGACATTTGACCAAATAGATAACCCCAGAACAATCAAAATTTCAAGTCAATGAATGTCAAGAAATATCAGGTTGCATTGTTTTCAGGTATCGTCCATTGATCAGCGTCTTTCACGACAGAAATCTACTAGCTAGTAGGCTCCTCCTGCCCAGACCTTTTCATTGACAAATGGTCTCTTCCAAGTTGGCTCGAATTTTTCACATATCTTGCGGCGTGCAAGAATGGGAGCATAAGAACAAGGTCGTCAACTTTTAATGTCCTTGGGCAGACCAATTTTTCATGAGCTTGTGCCATCTTTTCCTGGTAAAGCTCCAAAGGTTATTGTGCTTCAATTTGTTTTCCCTCAAGACTCTCTAATTCTTCAAGTCTGAGTTTTTCACTTTCTTCCATTTTAAGTTGGTTGGCAACATGTTGACCTCACTTTTGGTTGAGGTTAAGTTTTTTTGCTTTAGTAGCCTAAGTTATAGCCATAGGACATTCTTATTGACTATTCTTAGAAAACTAGAAAAGGAATCCTCACCATTAGAAATTCGAAACTCTTCTCTACTTGACTTGAAATTCCACATATTAGTCTTAACCTCCAGCACTTAGCAGGTGGGGTCATTATGGGGGAACTCAAGATGAGTCACCCTTAGGACTACTGGACCTTAAGGTTAACTCTGGGTGCTGGTCTAGGGCTCAAGGTACATACTTGCACTCACAATCCTAGACTTAAACTTCTACGCTTTGGTCCCTTGATACTTTTGGGAGACTCATGTAGGTGGTCCCCTAAACCCACTAGCCCTAGGCTAGAGTTTAGCTAAGACCACTACATAGATGACCCAAAATGGGGTTTCCATTGGTCTATGGCTTAAACTCTACCAAGATACCCAACCTAGCTTTTTGCCCCTAAACTCCCCAAAATTACCTAGATACCCTTGGGACCCCAAATTTGTCCAAATTTTCCAAATTTACCCAAAATACCCAAATTGGTTCAAAAATCATTTTAAACACCTTAAGAACACCCAAACTACCCAAAATCACCAAAATTTGCCAAACTACCAAAATACCCCTCCTTAGCCCAAAATTCTAAAAATTCCAAAAAAATCCCAAAAATTCCCAAATCCTCCTAAATATTCTCATTTTCATTTTCCCCAACTACCACATGACCAAATTTGTCTAATTTTACCATCTTTGACTAAAACCCTCAAATTGCCTTTTAAAGACCAATGTTTCCCAAACCTACCTCAAATGTCCATCAATTTGATCCAAATCATCCCAAATTTAATCCCAAACTCAAATTCACCCTCAATGTGACCAAAATAAACCAAATCTAAGCTCAATTGGCCCATGCTATGAGCCCAATTTTGATATAGGTCAAACCCCCAATTTTGGGCACATGACCTATTCTCACCAAATTGAATCCATAGTCCACTCAATTGGCCACAATTTATGTTGTAAACTCTTCATAACATTGCTAAAAATCAAAATTGACCTTAAAATGGCCTTGGTGAAACCTTAATTTCACTTAATTTCAACAAGTCCAAAAAAACCCCAAATTTTTTCCAAATTGATTATGTCCCCAAATTTCACCAAATTAATTGCCTTAACCCCAAAATTGGCAACCAATTTATGCTGAAAACTCTTCATGAGATCTCTATTGACCATTTAAGACAATAAATTTGGTCCTGACCCAAGGCTAGCCAAACCTAGACACAAACCTAGCCCAATATGCCCAAATTGATCAAATTTTAAAATTCCTTCAAGTTGACCATCCAATTGAAATCAAAACCACTTTCATCCATCACCAAAGTTGTTTCTTATGATCATATACACCAAATGAAACATTTATTTGGGCCAATTAACATGTCTAGCATAGCCAAAACCCAACTTTTGGTCATTTGCACCCACTTGGACCCATGCACTAAATGTAGCCTAACCACCCCAAAGCCATCAAATTAACTCCACCACAGCCATTAGTTGGACCCTAAGACTGAGCCAAAAATAATCTAACCCAAGCTGGATGAGCCATGGACCAAGGGTCCCTCAAATTAAGGGATTTTATTTCCACTTTTTCTTAGGCTTAAGATATCTTTGCGAAAACTATACCTCATTGCATTAAATTGCTGTGCATATTCCCTTGGGTTCCCTGAGCTCCTAGCCACCTCCCACCGGAAAAGCCAAAATCAAGAGCCACTCACTGTTTAACTTTATCTAATTTAAACCCAGAGGCCACCTCACCCAAATCAAATGATAGAGCTCCTCCGCCCTCCACCTAAGCAACACAATACACCCAAACATTGCCCCTGAGAGCCACCCCTTACCCATTTTTATAAAAACTCAACTCTACTGCCATGAAAAATAGTACTGAAATTTCCTCTGAGAGACCTCACCAAATTGATCCCAAAGCCTCTTTGAGACCTCATCAATGGAATCCAACCACCACATTGCCTTGAATCCCCTTGTCGGAGCCCTATTTTGAGCTTGAATCTCTGACTAAAACCAAGACAGAGCACATTACACTTCTACACTCCAAAAAAATCAAATTAAGCTCACCCACGCCTTCACCACAGTGAGAGAAGGAAAAGCCCCATCAAATTCCCCTTCCACAGAGCCCCTAGCATAGCTCTAGACCAACATCTAAAATCGTGCTTGGTCGAATTTCTACTTAGGCTTTGTACCACAGCCAGAGGCTTAATCCCTAGCCTTCTTGGACCCCAACAAATGTGTCAAGCACCTCTGATCAAAGCTACACTTCTTAGAGCTAAGGTATTGATCTCCTCTTCCTCTCGAGCCTATTTTGATTCTCCATTTGATTAGGCTTGATTTAATTATATGATTACAATATGGATATGTTTGTCTCACTTAGACGAGCCCATAGGATCAAACCTGAAGTGATTTAATTTATTCTAGATCGAGATCTTAGGGTTTTAGTGTGGACGGTCACGGGATCACTCTATCGGGGATGATGATGGGGAGTCGTCCGATCGCTTGTGTATCGGATGGACAGAGGAGATCAAGCCAGACAGCACTTCCTTACATGAACCGTGGGTCGAGTCAGCAGCTACGTGGATGGCGGCGTCCAACCAAAGCGAGTCACGCATGCCTTCGGAGCTGTCAAGGATACAGTCAGTGCCACATATTTAAATAGAAAAATAGGGATTCTCTTATTTAAATAAATAGCCCTATCTTTAAAAATTCATATCTTGATGTAGAAAAATCATAGAAATAAAATAAAAATACCCCCTTACTCAGTGAAAAGAGGAGAATAATGTTGAAATAATTTGGAGTCCAATTTGATGCATAATTTATTTTTAATTAATTAAACACTGATTGGAATGTTTTGATTTTCTATGAATGTAGTAATATTCTAATGGTTTGAAATTTTAGCATGAAGTTACCTCTGCCTTAGGGAACATCCTCTGATTTTTCTAAAGTCAGAGGAGGTCCCTAGACAGAGATCCATATTTTTCAAGTTTTTGTATATTATTTTCATAAATTAATTGTGATAATTAGCATGTTGCTTAGAAATTCCAAGAAAATTTTGGAAGGTTCACAATAACCAGAGGACACCTTGGAAATAATTTCATGAGTTAAGTCGTTAAGAATGCACTTAATCTTCACCAACCCTAAAACAAAAAGAAAATTAATTTTGGCTAACATAGACATCTAAATGATTAATTTTTGGTCTGCACTAAAATATAAACTCCAGACAACTTCAAATAAAAATTTCAAAATATTTGGAGTTCATTTAATACCTCAAATTGATTTTTTAAGTTAATTAACATTTTTTGCACTAAAATAATTTGTAGTAATTAAAATATAACTTGAAAAATTATAAAACTGGGTTTTTAGAGTTCTTTGTGATCAGAGGAATTTTATAAAAAAAATTTAAAGTGAAAATAAAAACTTCTTTTTAGCTTATTTTAAATATTTAAAATAATTAAAAAATGATAAAAATATAAAAAAATAATAAAATTCATGAAATGTTCTAAATTATTTTCTAAGCACTTAGGAACAGTTGAAGTATTACTCTTGATTTTCTAAATAAGAATATTTAATTTTCAAGCTTAAAATAATTTTTTAAAGGCTAAAAATGGATTTTAATTAAAATAACTCCAATAATTAAAATAAAAATCAGAGAGATTTAATAAAAAATATAAAACTTATTTCCACATTTAAAATATTTTATAATTAATAAACACCCCAAAACTTAAAATAATTCTTAAAATTCAAATAAATTCAAAAAACCATGTAATTTGGTCCAAAGACTTCTCTAGTCTAAGCCTAGCTCCAGTAAAAATTTCAAAGGATTAGGATTTACTTTCGTCAAGATAGGAATTTTTTTTGAAAAATCCTATTTTTGCATTAAAAATAATTATATAGATAAATTAAATTATGAAAAATCACATTTTCTCCTCTGATGTCTCAATTGACCCATGAGTGAGGTAGGATAAAAATTTCAAAGTCATTTGGATTAAATTTGATGAATTATGAAGTGATAGACCCTCAGGGGCAAATGTGTAATTTTGGAAATTTAGTCTTAATTAATATTTAGGCCTAATTTCGGAAAGGGAAATGGGAAATCTTTGATTCTAATTAACATATTTGGATGTTTGAAACACAGGGTGTTAACTTGTAGAAACAAACCTCACTTGTTCTAATTAAAAAGGATAAATTTCCAGTTTTCCTCAAATTACATCAATTTGGGAGTCTAGCCAATTAAATGATCCTAGATTTAGGGGTCTGATTTTGGGTGTTAATAACTCACTATTTTAATACCCCAATTTGATGATAAAAAAAAACAAAAGCATGAATCATCACCATCACTTATAAGTCAATTTCATTTGCAATGACTAAGACACTCACCAAATTCTTAAGCGCTTAGTAGTGACTTATGCTAAATCAAGTTTTATTTAAATAAGGATTAGGAAAGTAAACATCACTGAAAATTAAAACATCTTTCAAACACTATAAGCCCAAGTCAAAATTTGGCTAAGTCTCTTAAACTTGTCTCGTTAAGGGTCTTCACCCACATAATTCTTAAATTGAATCACGAGTGATAATTATCCTATTCTTAGAGATAACTGAGACGTCAATGCTCACTGAGCACTAAGGGTATTTATAGGATGATTTATTAAGTAACATAATAAGTTTAAAAGGACTTGGGATTTTTCACTAAGCAGTGAGAGAGTAGCACGGACCTGCTTCTTTCTCTAGATATGTTGGATACCTCGGAGATCTACTAAACTTAATATCTTTTGTTTAACAAAATAATCCTTAATCAAACTCTTAGGACCCATCAAGATATGACATAGGGTTAGGAAAACTGCCAAAACCATACTTTTTTGCTTCATATAAATTGCCCTGACATGCATTTTAAGTTTCAGGTGGTGGAACGAGAAGACTCGTCAGGTACGCTTTTGCAATTTTCACCGTTGTCGTTCTTGTACTTTTATGCTATACTTTTATGCTTACACAAATTTGCATGCTAAAAAATAATTCACCCTGCATGAAAACTAAAATTATCAGGATAGCCACAAAACCAAAACCAAAACTAAAACTAAAATCAACCAAGTTAAAATTCACCGCCACAACATTCAAAATATAAAACAACTCAAAATTTAATCACAAACTTCACACAAAATTACAATTGCAACTAAATTAAGATCTCCTTATAGGATGATCGGGAATTCCTTGGAGGGGGTAACCTAAGGTTGCTAACTAGGATTCCCATGGTCTAAATGAAATTATGGAACTCATTAAGTTGGGTTTAGTAAGTTCATTTAGACTAAGTGAATCCAATAGAAAATAGTGGTGTCGGAACGAGGGAATCGTAGGATCCTAACTGATGTCGCTCTAATCAACTTTAACATATCTCCATAAAATTTAAAGAACTACAACCATAAGACCACCTGATTTGACATCATAACTTAACACACTAGAAAACTCAAACTCGTTGAGCGAGGAGCTTAGAGCTAGCATTGTGGGCAGCACGGCCTTCTTCTATCGTTTGAATCATTGCTAAGCAATGCAGAATCGGATGTGAAATCCTCATCCTCTAAAATATCATATGGATCATTGCAAAGCAATGCGGAATCAGATGTGAAATCCTCATCCTCTAAAATATCGTGTGAATCATTTCTAAGCAATGCGAAATCAGATGTGAAATCTTCATCCTCTAAAATATCGTGTGAATCATTGCTAAGCAATGCGGAATCAGATGTGAAATCTTCATCCTCTAAAATATCGTGTTAATCATTGTTAAGCAATGCAGAATCAGATGTGAAATCTTCATCCTCTAAAATATCGTGCGAATCATTGTTAAGCAATGTGGAATCAGATGTGAAATCTTCATCCTTTAAAATATCACGTTTCGATCTCATGGAAAACTAGTAGAATTTATGAAGATTGACATTGGTGAGGAAAAATTGTGAAACTTTGTGAGATTTTGTGTAGAATGTGAAATTCCGCGGAGATATAAAGAAAATTGGTGCAGACCAAGGTAGTTGTGCTACGCAAGAAACATCAAACTCAAGAAATTTATCATTTTCTTTTCTTTTTGTTAGGATTTGGACCCAATTTCAGACAAGCAAGATNAGGAAGAGAGGGAGGAGCGAGTGAGGGAAAGAGAGTGAGAGGAGCAAGAGATAATGATAGGGAAGTGAGGGTCAGAGAATGGTATTGTGAGTAAGAAAGGGAGATATAGGAAGATTCAGGGAGAGTGAGAATAAGAAAGATTTGGGAGAGGAAAGATAGTGAGAGAAAAGAGAGTAAGAGGGAGAAGGATAGAGAGGGGGAGGAAGAGCGAGGGAGAGAAAATGATGAAGGGAGAGATAGTAAAAGAACTAAAGAAGGTATAGAGAGAAAGAAAGATGAAGAGTGGGAGAACCAAACTGAGAGAAGAGAGAATGACATAAGAGGGTGATAAAGAGTGAGAGCAATAAAGGGAGAGACAAAAGAGCATTGGAGGGGTAGGGAAAAGAAAGAGGGATAGAGTGGGAGAGGGAGGAGAAGAAGAGAGGGAGGGAGAGAAGGATGGAGGGAGATATGGTGAGAGAAAGAGAGAAAAGAGAGAATGAGACAAAAGAAGTGTGGGAGGGAGGGGAAGAGAGAGGGGTAGAAAGAGTGGGGTAGATAGGTGAGGAATTGGATAAAGCGAGAGAGAGAGGGTGGGAAGGATGGGAAGAGAGAAGAAAAAGGGAAGAGTGAGAGGAGAAAT
>JXCR01119921.1:0-18923 GCA_002079205.1 Phalaenopsis hybrid cultivar | reverse complement strand
TAAGAAGAAAAGAATGAGACTTTATGAAAAATCATCAAAACTAATATGAATTTATAAAGTGAGGAAAGGTAAAAAGATTTAAATTTAAGAAGAGGAAAGTGAAGTTCAAAATTATTTAAGGTTATCCAGATATAGTAATCCTCATTTGAAAAAGAAAAAAAAAAAAGAAAGAGAAAATAAAGGATTGAAAAAATTCTGAAAAAGAAAAAAAAAGGAATGTGAGGGGAACCGTGATGAGATGCCTAATAAAAAATTGGCTTCACTTGAATCAACTTGAGGAAAATGCTATTACATTTTCTAAACTTGTGATTGAGTATTAACATCCATACTAGTAAAGTTTTCATGAAATTCTTTTTCAAATTGAGATTATAAATATCCTTGATATGAAAAATTACAATTCTTCTTGTAATGAATGAAGATTCAGAAATCCTAGATTTGATTACTATGTATTATTAAACTTATAGTCTTAATCTAAGTTATTAAAAAATTTTCTTAAATTTTACTTTTTTATTTATTAAACTAATTTATTGAAGTTTTTAAGTTTATCTATATCATAAATCATATTTTTATGTAGTAAAAGTGTCATTTGAGGACAAGTAACATTTAAGTTTGGGGATTTTGATACACCAAAATAATGTATTATTTAAATATATATTTATGCTTATTTTTTGTAATATTGCACTTTAAAGAATGGTATTTTCATGTTTTTGGTGCAGGTATATCAATTTTAGGCATTTGGAGCAAAAGTAGCAAAAATAATGAAATTTGGAACCAAAATAGCAAATTTTGTGGATTTGGCATCTGAAACGCAAGATTTGGCACCTGAAGCGCCACTTTACAAAGTGCTGGCAACTTGGCGTTTGATGTGCCAGAATTTTTTGCTAAGATGCCAGGGATGAATTTTTACAAATTAAGGTAGTTCAAGATGAATTTTGCATGAATTTTGAAGGTTCCACTTGTTTCAAACGCCCCATAGAGTGATTCAATGCATAAAGACACTTTGGATGGCTCTGTGATGAAAGGATATGTCTCTTGGATTAATAGACATGTCTTTTAAAATTCAAAAGGTTTGTCTTTTAGATAGAGTTTTGGAGAGAAATTTGAATGTTTTTTGGAGGGAGGAAACCTCTAATAAAAGGGAGGGAAATCTAGGGCTAAAGGGGTCTGAAGGGTGGAGGCGTGCAAGGTTTGGCGAAAGAGAACAAGAGAGCTAGAGAGAGATAGTCAATGGCCTGAAGATTTTCTTCAAGGATTGTAAGAGGAGAGGGAAAGTGAGAGAGTTCTTCTTCATTACATTTCCAAGAGAGAATTGAGAGTGCTAATAAATAGGGAAAGTGCTTTAAGAGAACTTCTAAGGATTTGCATGGGAAGGATTGTGAGATAATGTGTTTCATTTATTTCTGTATTTTGTAAAAAAAAATTTATTTATGAAATCCATGTTTTTACAAATCATTCTAATAAATTCTTAGTAGTCTTCTTTATCCTTTTCCCTATTCTGAGGTATGATGTTGTGATAAATTGATTTTGTTTCACATGGTTTTAAATGTCAATAATTTATGATGATTTGAACTCCGATCCTCATTTACTTTTTGATCTGGCCAAATGAAATGTTAAAATTGATTGAGAAACATATAATCTGAAAGGGCTATAATTTCTAAAATATGGTGAGAGTTACATTAAATTTGATGGGTGAGGATGTTGTTCATAGGATTGAGTGCAAATAAATAAGGAAATAACTTTATTGGATGCAGAATTGAAAATTTTAATGTGACAGATTAAAATCCCTAATTTAGTCTAATTGATTGGACACCAAAGTGAGATTGTTAGCTCTCAGGCGAGGGAGTAGTGAGAGCTTTGGAGTGGCAGCCGGTATCCTTCCAACCTAACTATGAAATTTAAGGACCAAACTCTGGATTAGTCATTGTTCTTTATGCACTTGAAAGACGGTAAATAATAGGATTGCTCCTATTTGACACAATACAATTTTTTATATATTTTTAAATGATTTAAATTTCTTCACAAGGCATATATTCTTTGTAAAGTGCAAGGATGCTTTCTTAAATTTGAACTCTTCGTCTTAAAAACATTGTTTAGTTTTCAAAAGATTACTTTTTAAGTTTAGCAATTAGTTTAATTAACTTAGTTCTTTTAATTGCATTTTATTTAGCATACACTCAATCACTTTGGATTTGAATTTTCTACTTCGCTTTTGTAGTTTGAATTGTGTTTTACATTATAATCATAAGAATTTATTCATAAGCATTTCAAGCTTCCCTGTGGGATCAGTATTTGAGACTTCATTAGAACCTTTTATTACTTAAGCAATACATATATTTGCATTATTATTACGATTTTGGCAATTGACTTTGAAATTTTTATATTACCCCTCTCATAGGTAAATTAAGATATGAGAGGAGAAAATGTGATTTTTTAAAATTTTATTTAATTTAAATAATTATTTTTTAACTCAAAAATAAGAATTTCAATATTAACTTATTTAACTAATCAAGGTAAAGTTTTTGTTCATGAGAACATTATTGGAGGTTCATCTAGGTTAAAGGACCAGTTGGACAAATTTTCACAATTTTTTAAAGTATATTTTAATTATTACAATTATTTATTTATTTTAGTGATTAAATTTAATAGAAAGTATATTTTAATTACAAAATTACTTTTTATAATTTTATTAATTCTATATGAGTCCAGAGAACTCATAAAATTTAACTATTTGTTTTTGTGATTTTTAATTTATTTATTATAATTATTTTAATGTAAAGTTAATGAAATTATATTTTTAACCTTTAGAAAATCATACTTAACGTAGGGAAATTAAAAATATATATATTCTAATGAGTCCCAAGTGATCAGAAAACAATTATGAACATTTTATACCATTTTTGTGTTTTTTCCAATTTTTTATTATTTTTAATTCAAAAATAAACTCAAAAATAAAGTATTTACTTCAATATAAATTTTATTTTTCCTAAACGGTCCTGATCACTAGGAACTTAGAAAAAAAAATTTCATAATTTTCCTAATTATATATAATTTAAAATATTTATTTTAATGCAAAAAATATCATTTTACTTAGGAAATCAACTTTAGTGATAAATATACTACAAATTGATTCTAATTTTTTACAGTGAGTTAATGTGTTTATTCTTTATAATGTGGAATTGATTTTGTTAAATTTTGAATAATATTTTATTTAATTAAGTTATTGTAAGTTTTAGACATTTAATCAACTATAAAAATATGTAAAATTTATTAAATCTATTTTTATATTTTTCCTAGGATCCACTGACTAGGGGAAACCTAACAAAATTAATCTCATAATTTTCTCATTTATATTTTAGTTTATAAAATTATTTCAAGAAAAAATAAGCAACTAGGCAAGAAAATTAGGGTTTCAAAGATAGAGATGCTCTCTGAACTTGAAAAAATAAGAGAACATCCCTATTAACATGAGGAATCAACCCCTAAAACTTTAATTCATGGTGAATATTATTTTGTTAAATAAAATTAAAACATTACAGAGAGTATTCAATCAATTAAAAATAAAATACAAGTCACTTCAACCTACGGTGTTTCGAACTTTCCACGCGTCTCCGTGTTATTGGACATCGTCATCCACCTCAGCTTCCACACGACCTATTATTCTTGTTTCATCTCCTCATCTGACGCAATCCGAGCAATTCAACCAATGCATGCGCCATCCAACGACTCTCCTTCATCGTCCCTGATCGTCCTAACCTAAGAACTATCCACACTAAAACCTTTAGATCTCTCCCAATATTCAACCAAATCACATGAAGTTTGTTCCTACACCTTCATCTACTCAAGATGAACACATCTATATGGTCACATGCTTATGAAATCAAAATTCTCTTTACACAAGCCCAAACCAAGCCAAAAATTAGGGTTTTTTCTCTATATCTGATTTTGAGAGGGGACGCCTCAATCAGATTCTTGTGGAATCTTCAGTGAAGTTCAACGAACCTCCTAGAAGTTTTGGTTTCCTCTAGTGAATGCTCTAATTAGGAGCTCAATGAAATGGTGATGTAGCCTTGGCCAAAAGCTATGTTAGGGTGCTCGACAGAGGGAGGTTTCAGTGAGAATCTTCTTAGTTTGGTCAGCGTAAGCTTTTAAAACAATCAATTTGAAGGTTTGTGGAGTTTTGGAAACTCGCCAGAAATGCCCTTGTTTTGAGCTCTGAAATTGAGCTCAAGATTTAGGGAACATGGATGGAAGATGGTTAGAATAGGTTTACAAGGTTTTAAAGGAGCTCTCGAAGAAATTTGGAAAAGTTTTTTCCAAGGAAATTGATGATCTCTTGTGGTGTCCATGGAAGGTGGAGTTTAAATAGAGGGGAAAGGGGTGGCCACCATGGTTGGTCAGTGGGTGCATAGGGAAGCTTAGGTGGAGGGAAAAGCAGATCCAATGTTTAATGTGAGTGAGCCAAATCAGGAAGTTTTAAATTTATTTTTTGGCCATGGGGGCCCCTTAGTTTTAGTGTTTTCCGGTGACTAGGCAGACCAGCCAGGCCAAGGCTCATGACTAAGTAGCTCAGGGGATCTAAGGGAAACTTAATTGTGATTCACTTGGGGGTTTCATGGCTGATACCATATCTCTCTTAGTTTACTCAGATATGTGAAGAGATCCCCTAAATTAAGGGATCTTTGGCCTATGGCTCATATATAGTAGGCTAGGTGGGTCTAGCTTGGTCCCTATGGTCAAAATGCTTCCCGTGGTGATCATGGCTTGGTCAATTTGAATTGATTTGATTCAAGTCAAGGCTTGGGTTCAAAATCATGTCATGAGCTTGGATTTCAGTTTAGGTTTGGGTAGACTTTGAGTTTGGCTCAATTGATTGATCAAATTGGCTTGGATAATTGTCATGAGGAGTTTTAAAAAGGAATTGAGTAATTTTGAATTGATTTGGAAGGTCAATTTATTAGAATTTGGCACATGACCAATTTTGGGACATTTGAGATAGATTTTGGTTTGTATTTGGCTATGGTTTAAGTTAGGTTTAATTGATTATTCATAATGAATAGTTTTGGTTATCAATTGGGTAGAAATTTTGGAGTCATGAGGCTCAATTTGATGGAATTTAAACTTAGGTGCAAATTTGGGGATTTTGGCCTAGGTTAGATTTGGGTGAGATTTAAGGCTAGGCTAGGGCCAATTGAAAGTTCAAGGAATTTGGAATTCAAAATTGGGAAAATTGGATAGGTTAGGGGGTTCAATTTGAGGAAATTGGTTATATGGCAAATTGGGCATTTTGGTTGGGCTTGGAATTTAGGTTTCAAATTGGGCTCAATTGAGCTTCAATTTGGTTTCAATCAAGCTTCTACATGATAAATTTGAGTTTAGAATTGAGATTGGGTGAGATTGAAGTTAATTTGGTGGAAATTAGGGGTAAATTGGGGAATTTCAGCCTGAAAGGGAAAAATTAGGATTTTGGTCAAAGTTGGTCAAGTTGGTCAAATTAGACTCAATGGAGTGGTTTAAATTGATTTTGGGGACATTTGAAGTTATTTTGGATATTTTAGGATTTTTTTTTGAATTTTTGGGGTATGAAGGGCATTTTAGTAATTTTGGCAATTTTGGGGGGGTATTTTGAGGATTTTGAAAATTTTGAGGCATTTTGGTAAATTTGATTGATTTGGAACGGTTTGAAATGATTTTTTAAGAGATTTTGATAATTTGGGTAATTTTTGGTATTTGTAATTTGGGAAAGTTTAGAGGCAAAAGCCTAAAATTGGGGTTCAATAAGATGCCAATCATGAAATTACCCTTCATGAGCCATGAGGCCAAGGGAAACCCCACTTTGGATCCTCCATGTGTTGGTCTTAGGAAAACCCTAGCCAAGGGTTAATGGTTTAGGGGACCATCCACATGAGTTTCCAAAAAAAAGTAAAGGATCAACTAAGCATATTTTTCTAAGGGTTAAATCTATGAGTGTAAGTGAGGGGTATCAAGCATATGTGTGTGTAAGATTAAACAAAAAAACATCACTTAGGGTCAACCCTAAGGCCAAATTGTTTTATGTGGACTCCTCTTGAGCTCCCCCATATTGGCTCAACGTACTAAGTGCTAGAGGTTAGAACCAACATTTGGGAACTTCAAGCTGAGCAAAGAAGAGTTTTAGAATTTTTAAAGGTGAGGGTTGATCTCGAAATTTTTTATATGTAACGATTTATGAAGTTGACACCACTACTTGAAGATTTTAATCCCCGGCAAAAGCATCAAAAACTTAATCCCGGTTAAAATATAATTATCTAAAATTTATAAAATTGACTCCATCTTATAATGATGCAAAAAGCTTGATGTGGTATTTTAGCAATAATAATGTTAAGCACTTAAGATTGGGGTTCTATGCAAGTATATGTATCTTTATCATGTAATATAAGACTTTCTATTTAAGTCCCAAATATCGATCCCATGGGGAAGGTTTAAATTTAAAATGATAAATTAATTAGGAAATTTACATAAATCAAATGAAATTACTATAACTAATTTTCATTGTTAAAAATACTATCAAAGTTAAATTATTTACTACTAGCAGAATTTAAAAGCAGGTTTTAAAATTAATGACAACTAAACTATGTTTATGTGATGAAGTTTTCTAAAATAAAAAAGCATCTTTCCCACTACAATGAGTTTTTAGTGAAATGAGATGAGATAAATGGTTTAAATATGTATTGTGTCAAATAAGAGCAATTTTAATTCTCTATCCTGATTGAGTGTTATAAGAAATCATTGGTTAATCATAGGTTTAGTCCCTAAATTTATGGCTAGGCTAGGAGGATACGGGCTCCCACTCTAGAGCTCCCACATCCCTTCCCCTGAAGGCTAACTCTCGCTTTAGTTTTTAAACACTAAGATCAAATTGGAAATTTTTAGTCTGTCACCCTAGAAATCTCCAATTCTGCACCCAACAAACTATATTTCCCTATTTATTTGCAATTAATTCCATGAATGAAATACTCCTTCATGGACTTAAATGTGATTCTCACTCTGTTGTAGAACTCATACTCCATTTCCCGGATCATATGATTCATAACATATTTTAATAATTCAATTGGCCACATTGAAAAGTAAATTAAAAGCGAAGTTGAAAAACCATCACAATTTATTTTAAATTTAAATATTGGCACATCCACGTTATCTCTTCATTTCACCATATCTCAAAGTATGGAGAAAGATAAAGAAAACTACTCAGACTTCATGAGAAAGATATAATAAAACACAAATTTCATATATAAAAGAATGTTCATACAAAAGTAATAAACAAACAACACTTATCTGAAACTCCTTCTTAAAGAAAATCCTTTGTAGCCTCTCTTAGGAGATCTAGGAAGAAGAAATCTCTCACTTCCCTTCCTCTCCAACACTTTTTAGAGAAGAATTCACACTTAAACTCACCACAAAAACTCAAAACTATAAAAATAATAACTAACTAATGGTGTAAAATGATATGGAATGTAGGTGCGTGAAGAGAAAAACTGAATATAGTGGAAGAAGTTGAAATGGTGCGAAGGGGGGGGTGTTTCTAATCAAATTTTGGACCTAAATAGAGCCTAGGTCAGTTCTCCAATAGATGCATCCAATAACTCTTGAAAAAGTGTCCAAATTCATTAAATCTTTTAGAAACAAAGCATCCACCGGCAGAAGTGCCATCGGCGCCCATCCTAACGCTGTTGGTGTTAGTGATCCCCTAATTAATTCAAAAGTCTCTGTCAAATGGCGCCGTCGGTACCCATTCTGCCATCGTTGGCGCCGACTCTTGTTTTGCATCATTTTTATAAGTCTGGACCATCCGACGTCCTTCTGGCACCGTTGATGCTGAGTAATTCTTCCAAATTTCCATTTTTTGCTTCAAATTTCATCCTTTTTTCTTCTTTTTTGCTTCAAGTCCCAAAAATCAACAACCCGTAAGAAAATATGAAAAATATTTTCCTTTATAGTGCAATATCACCAAAAATGGGTATAGAATATAGGTCTAAAAATGCATATATTTTTGGTGCATCAAAGTTTCTCAAACTTAAATGTTACTTGTCGTCAATTAACTCTTTTACTACATAAAAAATATGACTTATGGTAAAGATTTTAACTTCTAGATTTCCATATCTTAGTTCATTAAATATAATAGCATCACTTAAGAAAAATTCTAAATAACTCTAGTCAACACCAAAAGTATACAAATATTTAGCAGTCAAGTCTAAGATTTTTTATTCTCTATTCTTTTTAAGGTAAATTGCAAATTATTCATATTAAAGCCACATAGAATATTCATATGAAAAAGAACTTCATGAAAATTTACTAGTAAATATGCTAATACTTAAATATAAGTTTAGAAAATGTAGTCCAGCCTTCTTCTTTAAGTTTATTCAAGTGAAGATAATTTTTAATTAGGCATCTCTTACATCTTTCATCTTTTCTATTCATTTTCTTTATAGGATCATTTTCAATCCTTATTTCTTTTCTATTCTTTTCTTTTTTATTTTCTCTCTTTTATTTTTTATCTGAGCATTACTATATCTGAATAGCCTTTAATGATTTTGAACTTCACTATCCTCTTCTTAAAGTTAAAAACTTTTCACATTTCTTCACTATATAAATTTATATTAGCTTTAAAGATCTTTCATAAAGTTTTAATTTTTTTCTTCTTACATGAATCTCTAAGATTTTCAATACTTCAAAAGTACAAAATCCCTTGCTTAAAATAGAAAAACGTAGTCATACCAAATATCTTAATCCCTAAACTTAACCTTTATTATTTAAAAATTTTACTTAAGTTTACTATATATTTAGAAACATAGATATAGCTTTCTAAAGTTACCATCTAATACTAAAGGTCATGTTAAATTTTTTTTAAAAAAAAATATTTTGAAGATATGACTAATTGAGGACAAATAAAATTAAGTTTTTTTCTTTAAAAAGGAATTTTTCTTCCCCCAAAACATAAATTTTTAAAATATTTTAAATGAAGAACTAAAAAATTAAGGGTTTAAGAAAACATTAAGTACATAAGAAAAAGACATACCTTTTGAAGGTTTTGATTTGAAACTTAACTCTGAAATATCACAGGTGCTAATATGAAAAGCTACAAGAATCAAAACATTAAATAGCACATAATACATATAAAATTTTGCTAAGAAAGACTTAACTACAAATACATCCAATAAAGTATTAAAAAATAATGACAGTATTAAAAATAGTCTCACAAATCCACAGTTCACAACACATCATACAACAAAATAAAGTACCACAGTCCCTAAACAAACAGTCTCAACAATAAAGTACAATTAAACATAAGCCAAACAAAAATCTAACTAAAACATCACCAATCATTGTCTTCTTCTTATTCTTCTTTCGCGTTCATATTTTGTTGTTGATATGGAGTAAACACAGACTGAGTAGGAAACTGAACTGAGTGATAGCCCTTCATGAATATGACCATTACAACATCATAAGCAACATCATATTCAAACTTTTGTCTTATCAAATCATCAAAGTGAGTATTTCTGTCCTCCATATTTTCCATTATATGATCCATTCTCAAAATATCTCCCTGTTGAATCAACATTTTTTCCATAAGTTCTTGGATAGTAGGGGTACTAGAAGTATCTGAAGTAGAAGGAATATCCCTAGTCATACTTACAGATCTCCATCCAACATAAGATTCATAAGTCTTTATATTGGCAGGCCCAATAGGTTTTAGAGGTTCAATCATCTCCTCATCTAGTCTATAATCAACTCATGCATGTTCACATAGTGTGAAGATCAGGGCAGGGTGTGCTAAACCTCTAGAAGTCTCTACAAAAGAAATAGATCTAGTGTTCCTGTAAATAATAGTGCCTACATCTATCTGTTTCTTCTGCTGGATACAGAAGTTCAAGATAGCTCAACCCCTTGTAACCTCACTATGATGATTTTTTTGTATTATTCTTCCAGAAATAAAATAGTGTCAATACTTAGATACTACATTTAACATAGAAAGAGAAAATTTTACCTTAACTCCACTCTTCATCTTCCAGGTTCCTCTTCCATCAGCAAGAAATGAAATAACCTCATCCAAGGCCTCATTCATAGTAAAAAACAATTTATAGTGGTAGCCATACATATCTTCCAAGTGATAAAATCCATTAATCTTCCTTTGAGTAAACTCCACCATTTTCCCTTGAAAAAACACATAGTCTTCAGAAGTCTCCTTGAAATTGGAGTAGAACTCCATTATTGCACCAATAATAACATTGGCGGTAAAGTAGCAGAAATTATCCCACTGCCAAGCATATGATTAATCTCTCAACTTCTCCTACCAGATTTTTAAATCCTCGATCCGGAATCACATTTTTAGTTGTACGTAGACTATTGAAGCAAATGTTGGCCTTGTAGCTGACAAACTTTTGATCAACAAAATCTACCTTTCTCTTTCCTTTGCTCATTCTGGGTATCATGGTAAATCTACGTAAATTTGATAAAATCCAAATAAATTTCCAAAAATTCCAAAAATCACAATGTGAAACTTTTTAAACTTAAATCTACTAAGTAAGTGTTCTTCACCAAAGGATTTTCTCAAAATCTTTTAAAAAAATCTCAAAATTTTGAATCTCGGCAACGTAAGATAAATCCTTGGTAAAAATAAAAAAATTTTAGTTCAAAGTGTAGCTCTTACTTAGAGAAGTTGAAATCCAAACTTTGTTTGCCTTAAAATCACCTCAAATCTGAGCAATAGCAAGCCTTAGGTGTAAGAACCAGAGGTTGAAGGTGACTCAAGGGGTAAAAATGGCGTTTCACTGTGCAAATCATAAATTTTAAGGGCGTTTCGGTCGGTTAGGGTTGAGGGCGCTGTCGGTGCCCATGTCGGCGCCGTCGGCACCAGTGGCCAAAAAATTCTTATTTTGATTTTTTCAATTTTTAATTTTCTCTTAATTTACACCGAAGTTTATTTAGTCTTTCTGAACATTAATTTCATCTAAAAATAATTCATAAAANATATGAAAAAGAACTTCATGAAAATTTACTAGTAAATATGCTAATACTTAAATATAAGTTTAGAAAATGTAGTCCAGCCTTCTTCTTTAAGTTTATTCAAGTGAAGATAATTTTTAATTAGGCATCTCTTACATCTTTCATCTTTTCTATTCATTTTCTTTATAGGATCATTTTCAATCCTTATTTCTTTTCTATTCTTTTCTTTTTTATTTTCTCTCTTTTATTTTTTATCTGAGCNTCGGTTAGGGTTGAGGGCGCTGTCGGTGCCCATGTCGGCGCCGTCGGCACCAGTGGCCAAAAAATTCTTATTTTGATTTTTTCAATTTTTAATTTTCTCTTAATTTACACCGAAGTTTATTTAGTCTTTCTGAACATTAATTTCATCTAAAAATAATTCATAAAAAAACATTTTCACAAACAACACCAAACTAACTTTTTTATATGAAAATATACTTTTTACAAATACATTTTCTAATCACATTTCCACATCCTTAAAGCAAACTAAATTATAATTCAGTGTCAAAATCAAGCTATAACACTAGAAAGCTAATACAAAACTATACACATAATCAAAGTTCTAAAGCAATGTAAAGTAAATCAAATCCACACAATTACATTAAAACATAAGTAGTTTAAAATAGTTGAGAGTCCAACTTCCTCAACTTCGGTACTTTCTCCTCCTCTAATATCTCCCATAGACTGGGATGGACATACAAATTATAGAAGGGTGGGTACAGGAATTGATCAGTCGAATTTTCTTCGATCTATCCATTTTTCTTGAACATTTGCACAAATCCTGCTTCAATTGTCCCAGTATGGTCAAAGTTCTCCTTCATTCTCCAATCTAGGTGATCAAAAAGGTAGTTAAGATTTCCTATTACATTCGTAATAATCTTTAGCTCTCTTTCTATTTTCTTCATTCTCTTCTCCAAGTTATTGAACTTCCAATTATTGGTGGCATCAATGCTGTTGAAGCATGTGATGAATGGTCCAAAATACAGTCTAATGCTTCATTTTCATTCCATATATAATTTAGATCAGTAGGAATCATGGGCTCCCAAGGTTGTAAAACTTTTTCCCAACATTCATATGAAGCTTGAGATTGACTGCAAAGTAGGAAAAGTATAGAAGGATGGCTAAGTCCATATAATAGCCCATTCATAATAATACCCATAACATATTTCAGAATAATATATCCTACATCAATGAGTTTTTCCATTTGAATGCAATAGTATAAAATGTCATTTTCTCTTGCAACTCTACTAATCTTCATGGTAGGGAGTAATTTTGGAGATATGAAGAAATCTCATTGTTTTAAAATTGGATTAAGCAGCGAAGTAGAGAAACTAATGTATCCCTCAACTCTGATTTCCTAATTATCATTGTCATCCGTCAGAAAATTATATACTGCTTGCATCATATCTTTTGTTGGGAAAAAATTTGTATAATGACAGATTGGAATGTTTTCTATCATATACAAATCATTAATCCAAACCGGATTAAATGGTACATCCTTATCTCGAACGAAGACAACTCCTTGGGTAGTTCCATATAAGTTAACATAAAACTATTTTACTACAGGTACTACAACTACAATAGTAGTGTAGCACAGAACTTCTCAACGCCTCTGTACAATGATTTTCTTGATTTGTGAACTTGGATTACTCTCTCCATGATTGACAAAACCTCTCTCCTTGATAAGTCACTTCTTTGTGATGACTTTGTTGTATAATCTTTGAGCGTCAAAATTGATAAACTTTCTTCTATTGAAAACTCCATACCTTGAAGTATTTCTAGAATTGGAAGCCATGGAATTCGAAATTAGGAAGTTTATGGACGTCCAAGTCAATTTTTAAGACTTTAAAAACACCTCTTGGTGGTTATGGTTGAGCGAAATCCCGCCAAAGTCTGCCAAAACTGTTAAGCATGTGGAAAATGTTCGGGACGTCGTCGGCGCTCCCGATGCTGCTGTCGGTGCCATAGTCCTTTAGGCGGGCGCCGTCAGCCCCAGTGACCAAATTCGCATCTGAATTTTTTTGTTCAATTTGATTCCAAATTTTCCTCCAATACCAATATTCATCTTAATCTATGATATATAAAATTTGTAGGACTTAAAAAAACTATTATTTCATAATACATAAATATACTTATTAGAAAAATAGTAATATATAGATATATATATTTATAAATGGGTTGCCTCCCACAAAGCACTTGGTTTAACGTCATCAGCCCGACATACCACTTCCTTAAATTGTAGTATGTGTCCTTCATTATACCGTTTCAATTGATGTCCATTTACTTTAAATATTTTTCCTGCTTTAGGATTCATAATAACTATAGTTCCATAATGATAGACTTTAATCACTTTAAATGGTCCTAACCATCTGAATTTCAGTTTTCCTGGAAATAATCTCAATTCTGTATTATATAATAGAACTTCTTGTCTAGGTTCAAGCTTCTTATTAATAATCTTTCAATCATGTCATATTTTCATTTTCTCCTTATAGATTTTTGCATTATCATATGTTTCATTTCTGATCTCCTCATGTTCATTGAGTTGTAATAATCTTTTCTCACCAGCATTTTTTAGATTAAAATTAAATTCCTTAATAGCCCAAAATGCTTTATGCTCCAATTCTACTAGTAAGTGACATGTTTTTCCAAAAATAAATCTATATGGGGACATTTCCTATAGGAGTCTTATAGCATTTTTGTGTGCCCATAATGCAATTTCTAATCTAGAAGACCAATCCAATTTATAAGGATTTACAGCTTTTTCTAAGATTTATTTTATATCATGATTCGATATTTTTGCTAGACTGATAGTTTGAGGATGATAAGTAGTAGAGAATATATTCATAATATTATATTTCTGTATTAATTTCTCGATTCTCCTATTTCTAAAATGGGATCCTCCATCTATAATAACTACTCTCGGCATTCCATATCTTGTAAAAATGTTTTTATTTAAAAATTTAGAAACACTTCGAGCATCATATTTAGGTACAGCAATAGCTTCAATCCATTTGGACATATAATCAATGACAAATAATATATATAAGTTTCCAAATGAAGGCATAAATGGTCCCATAAAATCTAATCCCCACACATCAAAAATTTTGACTTCCAATTTGTAATTTTGAGACATTTTGTTTCATCTAGAAATATTTCCTACTCGCTGACATCAATCGCATGTTTTAATATATTCATTAACATTTCTATAAAGAGTAGGCCAATAAAAGCCAGCTTGAAAAATTTTATAGGTAGTTTTATTTGTTCTAAAATTTCTTCCAAACTCAGAATCATGACATCTTTCAATTATTTGTAGAGTTTCTTCACAAGGCACACACCTTCTAATAATTATATCTTTACATTATTTAGATAAACATGGGTCATCCCAAAAATAGAATTTTGAATCATATAAAAATTTCTTTAATTGTTGATTCTTAATATCTGGTGGTAGAATATCACTTACATTATAATTTACTATATCGACATACCACGGTATATCTATTTCATAAATACCATATAATTTTTTATCACGAAGATTTTCTAAAATTTCATTTGCAAAATTAGTTAATATTTCTTTTCTAGTCTAGCAAATGATCAGCTAATATATTTTCATTTGCCTTTCTATCACCTACAAAAAATTTGAACTCTTTTAGTAGAAGTATCTATCTAATTAATCTTGGTTTAACATCATTCTTTTGCATTAAGTATTTAATAGCAAAATGATCTGTATGCAGTATACATTTAGCTCCAATTAAGTAAGGTCTAAATTTATCAAAGGCATAAACAATAGTTAATAACTCTCTTTCAGTAGTAGTGTAGTTAATTTGAGCATCATTCAGAGTTTTACTAGCATAATATATTACTTTAAAAACTTTATTATGCCTTTGTCCTAAAACAGCTCCAATAGAATAATCACTAACATTGCACATTATTTCAAATGGTTTTTCCTAATCAAGTGGGACTATTATAGGTGCAGAGATTAATTTCTCTTTTGGTAAATCAAATGCTTTTATGCATTCCTTATTAAATTCAAATTTCATATATATTTTTTTTAAAGTTAGCATAATGACTTAGTTATTTTTGAAAAATTCTTTATATAATGCCTGTAGAAACCAGCATGTCCAAGAAAACTTCTTACCCCTCTCACCGTAGTAGGTGGTGGTAATTTTTCAATAACTTAAATTTTTTGCAGGATCTACTTCCATGTCATTTTAAGAAATTTTATACCCAAGTACAATTCCTCCTGCAACCATAAATTGACATTTTTCCCAATTTTGTACTAGGTTGATTTTTTCACATAATTCCATAACTTTTTCCAAATTATTTAAGCATAATTCAAATGAAGTTTCAAACATAGAGAAATCATCATAAATACTTCCATTTCATGCTCAATCAAATTACTAAATATTGACATCATACATCTTTGAAATGTTGTAGGTGCACTGCATAGTCTAAAAGGCATTCTACAAAAAGCAAATGGTCCGTAAGGGCTTGTAAATGTTGTCTTGTCTTGTTCCTCAAAAGAAATTAGAATTTGATGATAACCAGTAAATCCATCTAAAAAACAGTAATATTTATTTCCATCCAATTTATCCAATATTTGATATAAAAGGGGTAAAGGAAAGTGATCTTTCCTGGTCACCAAGTTTAATTTTCTATAGTCTATACAAATTTGCCAACCCGTACTCCTCCTTTCTTTGGAACATAGTGAATTGAGCTCACCCAAGAACTGTCTAAAATAGGATATATAATTCCATCATCTAACCATTTTAAATTTTTTTCCTTAACAACTTCTTTTATTAATGGGTGTAATCTCCTCTAAGGATCACCTTTAGGTTCATATTATTCATCTAATAAAATTATGTGCATACAAATTGAAGGATTAATTCCTTTAATATCTGTTAAAGTCCATCCAAAAGCCTCTTTATATTTTATAACATTTCTATTAATTTTTGTTCTTGAATTTCAATTAACTCAGAAGATACAATAACAGGCAATGTAGATGAATCTCCTAAAAATACATATTTTAAATAAGCAGGTAATACTTTCAGTTCAAGTTTAGGTGGTTCAATACTTGAAGGAATAAGACTTTCATTATCATTTTCCAACAAATCTAAAGTTTCAAATTTGTCCTGATTATAATCTAAATTTTCTTCTTTTATTTAACCCTCATTTTCACTAAATTCATGTTGTTTTAATTTTTCTTCAAACTCTTTCTTAAATTGCTCATTACTTAGATAATCAGTAATTTCCATACTAAAACATTCATTGCCTTTTTCTATTTCAGGATATTTCATAGCTTTTGCAATATTAAATTTTACTTCTTGATCATTAACTCTCATTATTAATTCTCTTTTTTGTACATCTATTACATCTCTATCTATTGCAAGAAATGGTCTCCAAAAAATAATAGAAATTTTTTATTTTCCTCCATATATAATACTATAAAGTCTACAGAGAAAATAAATTTATCCACTTTTACTAATACATTTTATAACTTCTTTAGGATAAGTGATTGATCGATCAGCTAACTGAAGAGTTACAGTAGTAGAGGAAATCTCTCCTAAATCTAAATGTTTAAAAATTGATAGAAACATAAGATTGATACTTTCTTTTAAATCACGAAAGGCTTTTCCATAATACGTTTCACCAATTTCACAAGGTATAGTAAAACTACTAGGATCTTTTAACTTTTTAGGAAGCTTTTTTTGGATAATAGCACTACACTCTTCACTAAGTGCAATAGTCTCATAATCTACGAACTTCCTTTTCTTGTTTAGTACATCTTTCATAAATTTCACATAACTTGGCTTTTATTCTAAAGCCTCAATGAAAGGAATGTTTATCGTTAGTTTTTTTAAAAATTTTCAAAATTTTTTTAAATTTTTATTCTTTATTCTTCTGTTTTAGTCGTTGAGAAAATGGAGGCAATGCTTTTTCTTAAGGAACTTGTGTTTGTTCATTTTAATTATGGTCACTTTCCATCTCTTCCTTGTCCTCATCAACTTCAGTTTCTCTTTGTATTCTTGTTTCAACTTCTTTTGCACTTTGTAATTGAATTGCTTTAACTTGTTCTCGAAAGATTTCTTGAAGGTCTGATACTAAGTGCAGTAGCAATATGTCCTAATTGATTTTCAATTTTTCTAATAACAACCACTTGATTTTATATTTGATTTCCCATATTCAACATTACCTCTTCCATGGTTAACTTCTTTTCCTTAACTTGTGGGTTAGGGTTAGAATTAAATCCAAGAGGATTATAAGGTCGATAATTAGGATTTCCTTGGCTATTTAAATTTTTTTAGGGATTCATTGAATTCTTATAATTATTCCAACTAAAATTAGGGTGATTTTTCCATCCAAGATTATAATAGTTAGAATAAGGATTGTTATTTTGATTATTAATAGTAATTAAAGTTTCATAAGATGATTAAGTATCAATTATCTATCCTAGTGAATTTTCCTCTAATACTGGTGGTATTTGAGAATAGTTCACTCCAATTTGATCAATCTTTTTTGATATAACATCAACTTGAGATGCTAAAATAGACATTGCATCAAATTCATGAATACTTGCTACTCTCTTAGGATTTACCTGTTCAGAGGGTCATTGAAAGTTATTAGTAGTTATTTCTTCTATTAAAGAGTATGCTTCATCAAAAGGTTTTGACATTAAAGATCCTCCTGCAGTAGCATCTATAATAGATCTAAGTGATCCTACTAATCAATTATAAAAAATTTGAATTGTTAACCAATCTAGTAAAGCATGGTATGGATAATTTCCAAAGAGATCCTTAAATCTTTCTGAGACTTCATATATTGATTCCCCTTCAAACTAACAAAAAGATGTAATATTGTTTCTAAGCTTAGCGGTTTTCGAGGGTGGAAAATATTTACCCAAGAATTTTTGTGATAGTTCTCCCCAAGTTCTGATAGATTTAGGTGCTAATGAGTTTAAGCTTTATCTTTTAATGAAAAAGGAAAAGTCTAAGCCTAACAACATCATTAGGCACTCTGTCATATTTAAAAGTAGCACAAATCTCAAGGAAACTAACAAGATGTAAGTTAGGATCTTCAATAGGTGTTCCTCCATACTGATTATTTTGTACCATTTGGATTATTGCAGGTTTAAGCTCAAATGATTTAGCAACAACATCAGGATTTTGAATTGTTAATTGAAGTTCATCTGCTGATGGAATAGCATAATCTTTTAAAGGTCTTTATTGATTTTCATTTATTTGATTATCTTAGTTATTCGCCATTTTGTTCAAAATTTTAATTTCTTTTTGTTGTTTTCAAAATTTTTTAGTAATACGTTCTAATTCTAAATCGTAAGGTACTAAACCATCAGATCCAATATTTTGCATAAACAAATATAATAAAAAAAATAAAAATTTCTTAATAATACTCTTAAATATATAGCTATATATATATATATATATATATATATTGGATTTTTTATCTTATATTTTTTTATTTTATATTTTGTATAGTTTTTATCTCTAAATTTCTTAATTTACCAAATTTATTTAATTTACCATTACCTTCCGGGCAACAACGCCAAAAACTTGATCCCGATATTTTTTATAGGTAAAGATTTATGAAGTTGACATCACCACTTGAAGATTTTAATCCACGGTAACGGCACAAAAAACTTGATCCCAATTGAAATATAGTAGTGTAAAATTTATAAAAATGACTCTGCTTTATAACAGTGCCAAAAACTTGATGTGGTATTTTAGTAATAATAACGTTAAGCACTTAAGATTGGGATTCTACGCAAGTATACATATCATTATCAAGTAGTATAAGACTTTCTGTTTAAGTCCAAAATATCAATCTCATGGGGAAGGTTTAAATTTGAAATGATAAATTAACTAGAAAATTTACAGAAATCAAACGAAATT
>JXCR01119919.1:7190-40722 GCA_002079205.1 Phalaenopsis hybrid cultivar | reverse complement strand
CCCCCCCCAAACTTAAGCTCAAACATGTGTATCAATGAAGTACAAAAATATGCGGCAGGGAAAGATCACTTTGACAACTTACTACACATCCTACAAAAAATATGAACAGATAACACATGGTAGAATATTACAGTAGAAAGTAAACGTAGCCTAAACATGCTGACATAACACTATAAAGGAATTTTAAATTGTAGAACAAGTACAAACTGAAGATTAAATAGTAACACATTTTAAACTTCATAAAGGATGCTAACAAGTTTAAAACATTGAGATAAGTTTTGTCATCTATAAAGACTCATTTAACTTGACTTACAAACATTTACACACAAACTCCAATACATAGACTCACAGATTCATAAACAAACAACGATTGAGGTTAATTTGATCTCCCTTCTACTCACATTTCCCCTCCTTACTTTTAATTTCTAATGGAAGAAACTACACTAATAAAGTTGGTGTATTATGAAATCTTATATCATTATCACCCATCGACTAGAATTACTTCATGTGTTACCAATTTCAGGGTTACTCTAAGTCTAAAGCATACACAATCTAGTAAATATAGTGCAGTTCATCAAGATGTTGTTCACTAAGTAAGTTCATGACCTCACCTAGTGAAGGCAAAGTCAGATAAAGGAAGTAATAGAGTTTATATGGAGTGTCTCAAGTCCAAGCACTACGTGATTCAAGGTAATGCTCGGCTCCGGTTAAGAACTAAGTCGTAACAGACTCGTCAACCTGCTACTACCAGAAATCATATACAAATCTAGTCATGATGAAGGAATTACCTCACAACATTAATCCAATCCACTCTTACACATCTCACTATTATCTAATCCAACATAACAACAATCACAATAAATAGATAACAAAGATAACCATGGGTTGCCTCCCATGAAGCGCTTGGTATAACATCGACGACATGATGTATCCAATTTTTACTCTGGTTACCCTAGCATCAAAATTTCATTCATTTGTCCGTATACCACGGAATATGCCATTCAATGATTTTGAGTAACTTTTCTTAATAGATCTTTTACTAATTTCATCATTCAATTCTGGTTCTTGTGATTGAGTCAAATTTGAAGATATAAAGACTGGTAGTGTAGATGAATTCCCTAAATAGGTAGGCCTTAAAATTGTATGGGGTACATTCATTTTTTAAGTTCATGAGATTTTTTAACAGATGTAATTAAAATTTTACTATTTTTCGGTAAAATCCATCATTTCACACCTCTTCTGAACATGAATACATTCTTCTTTAAACAACATTTTCAACTCATCATGAAAGTCCATTTTGATCTCATCTGTTAACTTACTCTCAAAACTTTCTTGAAAATGGTATTTTCTTAGATAATCAATTTCATTCACCCAGAAACAATCATCATCTTTTCTCTTAGCTGGATATTTCATAGTATTTAAAACATCAAAATTGGCTTCATGGTCATTAATATTCATAGTCAACTTTCCTTTTTGTGCATCTATCGTAGCTTGTCTAGTAATAAGAAAAGGTCTCCTTATAAAATTAGATTTTCTTTATCTTCCTCCATATCTAATATAATAAAGTCCATAGGAAAGATAAATTTATCCACTTTAACAAGCACGTCTTCTATAACTCCTTTTGGGTAAATGTTAGATCGATCAGTTAACTGAAGGGTTACAGTAGTGGGAGAAATATCGGCTAAACCTAACCTTTTAAATATTGATATAGGAATCACATTAATGCTCGATTCTAAATCACATAAATCTATTCCACATAATATTTCTCCATACACAAGGAATTGTTAAGCTAGAAGGTTCTTTAAGTTTTTGAGAAAGCTTTTTCTGAAGTATAGCACTGCACTCCTCACTTAGTGCAACTGTCTCGTAATCCCCAAACTTCCTTTTCTTGTTTAATATATCCTTCATAAAATTTGCATAACTTGGCATCTGTTCTAAAGCTTCAGCAAAAGGAATATTTATTATTAACTTCTTAAGTACTTCCATGAACTTTGAAAATTGTTTATCCAACTCATACTGTCTATGTCTTTGAGGAAATGGAGGTGGTGGTCTTTCTAAATTGATTTTAGTTGTAGATATTAATTTTTCTATATCCTTAGAAACATGTTCTTTAGGTCTTTTAGTTTCCTTTGTTTCTCTCATAACTTCTTTTTCTTTTCTAACAACACCCTCTATCTCTCTTCCACTTCTTAATTAGACAGCGTCTATTTGTTCATCATTTTTCTCTTTAAGGTTGATCTTAGTGTTGCTAGGAAGTGTTCCTTGGGGTCTATTACAAAGTGAATTAGCAATTTGTCCAAGTTGATTCTCTATGTTTCTAATCGCATCATTTTGACCTTGCAACTGGTTTCCCATTTGCAATACCACTTCTTCTATAGACATCATCTTATCCTCAAATTGTTGATCATTGTTAGAGTCCGGTGGATATGAATGTCTATAGTTTGTGTTCCCTTGATTATTCCAACTTCCATTAGGATTTTCATGATTACATTCCCATTGTTGGTTTCCACCGTCAGTAGTATGATACCAGTTAAAATTAGGATGGTTCTTCCAACCTGAGTTGTAAAAGTTAGAATATGGGTTTTTTATGGTATTTAAAGTCTCATATTATAAGTTAGAATCAATCATATGCCCTAATGAATTTTCCTCACTTACTTAAGTAAATTGAGGCTAGTTATTCCAAATTGGTCTAACTTCATTGATATTGCAGCAATCTGAGATGCAAGAATTGCAATCACATCTGTGTCATGAACACTGGCTACCTTTTTAGGATTTACCCTTGTAGAGGGCCATTGAAATTCATTTGTAACCATTTCTTCAATTAACGCAAATGCTTCATCAAATGATTTTGACATTAACAATCCACTAGCGGCAACGTCAATTGTACACCTAAGGGATCCTACTAACCCATTGTAAAAAGTTTGAATGATTAACCAATTGGGCAGAGCATGGTGTGGACACTTTCTTAAGAGTCCCTTAAATCTTTCCCAAGCTTCGTATATTGATTCCCCTTTATACTGAAAAAATGAGATAACATCATTTCTAAGTTTAGTAGTCTTTTACTTAGCTAAGAATTTCTAAGTTAACTCCTCCCAATTTTTAATAGAGTCAGGTGCTAATGAGTATAACCACATTTTAGCCTTATCCCTTTTTGAGAAAGGAAAATGCCTTAGTCTAACAGCATTTTCTGGCATGCTGTTATAACGAAATGTAGCATAAAGTTCTAGAAAATTTGATAAATGTAAATAGGGATCCTCCGAAGGAGTTCCCCCAAACTTGTTGATCTGCACTAGTTGGATAATCAATGTATTTATTTCAAACGAGTCAGCTTCTACGATAGGGGTTTGTATACTTGAGTAAATTTCATCAGTCATAGGATTTAAATAATCCTTCAATGATTCATGATGATTTTCTAAGTTATTATTTTGAATATTTTCCATTTCCATTTCTAGTTTATCAAGTCCTTTCTTTTTTTTTTTTTTTGAATAAGACACAAGTCTTACAAATCATTTATTTTGCATACGCAACACAAAAAATGATAAATTATTAATTAAACAAATAAAACAAAAAATATATTCAACACTATAAACATTTTCACAAACACCTTATTTTTCACACAAACAATTTTTTTCACAACACTTTTCATACAAAAAACACTTTTCACACAAAAACAATTTTTAGGACAATACAGTTTCTAAGTCTAAGTCTAATTACTTCAACTAAAATTCTCTTAAATGTCAGGATCAACCATTGTGATCCCCAACAACGACACCAAAAACTTGATCCCAAATAAAGTAAGATTTCAATTATATTTCTATGGATTCTACGCAAGTATACGTATCGTTATCAAGTAATATAGCGCTTTCTGATTAAGCCCCGAATATCGATGCCATGGAGATCGAGGTTAATCACGGCGACTTTCAAGAGAAATTCTAGTTTAAAATAACACGCCCTAGCTTGGAAGGTCGATAAAAGTTTGGTTTTGATTTTATCCTATAATTATCACTACAGTACTACTTCTACTTCCAAATTAAAATACTTAGTGAAAATCAGAAAGTGGGGTTTTTAATATATTAAAAGTACCCTTCCTCATGCATTGAAATTAGTGACAGGTGTAAAAGTAAAACAAGTAGTAAGAGAGATTGTGACAAATAGGAGCAATTATATTCTTTACCATTAATAGATATGATATAAAGAATATTAGTTAATCTAAAGTTTGAATAATTCTGAAGACAGGCTAGGTAGGGAAGATACTAGCTCTCACTCTAGAGTTCCGTCTTATCCATCCACTTGGAGGCTAACATCTCGCATCAAAAACTAAAATAATAGAACAAATTAGGGGCTTTAGCCTATCACTCTAAAGTCCCCTAATTCTACACCCTTTAAAGATTATTTCCCTATTTATTTGCACTTAACTATATGGACTACATTCTTATCCATACAATCTTACGTGATTCTACCACAGTTGATTGAGACATTACCATCCCAGATATTACATGTTCTCAAAATATATTTTAACATGCAAGTTGATCAAGTTTACACGTAAATGAAGAACAAAGTAAAATCATCACGATATATTCTCACTTTACTCAATTATATATCCTACACATGCATACTAACTCATTATAAGAGGGAAGAGTAAGGAAAACTACTCACTACACGCCTTCAAATACATACAAATAAAGTACTAAATTAAAATAAAAATACAATGACAATACTTATCTCTGATATAAATCAAACTCTCCTAGTAAGCAAAAGTAATCTCCTTACAATCCTCTCCAAGAACAAAGTGAAAAGAAAAGAAGAAATCTCCACTCTCTCTCTCTCTTTCTCACATTGCCACCCCAGTTGGGGCTCATGCTGAAGCCTTCTTCTTCTTCTTGTCCAAGCCTTCTTCTCTTCTTCTAATTAATTCAAGAGTCGAAGAGATATTTTAAAAATATTTCCAAGCATTTTTTTATAATTTTCCAAGAGATGCTTAAGCGTCTCTTCAAAATTGTCCATATTCATTGAATCTTCCAAATGGTGCCTGAAGTGCCTCTTAAGAAGTCTACTTTCTCATTTCTAATGAATTCCCCAAGATATGCACAAAGCAACACTTCAAAAATTGTCCAAATTCAACGTATATTGAAGAAGTTATGCTAAAAACTGTCTCTAGTGCGTAATCACCAATTCTGGGGTGCTTAGGCGCCCTCATCTCTATGTAGTGGCGCCTAAGCACTCTTTTTGGTGCTTAAGTGCCGGGCATAGGCACTCAAGTGTCCAATTTAGGTCCCCTTGGCTCCGGTGTGCCCCAATTCGACCCAATTTTCTTCGATTTACTCCGTTTTGGTCCATTTTTGTTCTTTTTGCTCCAATCACTTAAAATTCTTCAATTTGATGTACAAGAAAACATACCATTAAAGTGCAATATCATCATAAAATATAGCATGAAAAAGATTATATTTTTAGGCGTATCACGTACCTGTCATCTTCTCGTTGCTCTCGATGAATTTTTTAGAACTTGCAACATATACGTAATTTTACAATAAAATAAGAAGACCAGTTGAAGGTGTATCTACCAAACCCTAGGTAATAACTTGGTGGGTCCTTCAAATTTTTAATAGATGATTTTCTAGAAAAAAAGAATAATAAGTTCAATTGTCCTTAAAAGTATCCAAAAGGTCATAAAAGTGGGAACAATCCCTAACAACTTTTAGAAATTTTGAAATGTTTCGAGTTCATTTGAACCTATTATATTATTCAATTAATCATCTGATATTAAATTTTAGTTTCAATAAATTAATACACCCTATGCGTAGTAAACCTTGATATTTTAATTATCCTAAGAGTAGGGTAATCGGACAATCACCTAATGTTTTACTTAAAAGTTATGTGAGTGAATGCTCTGAGGGACAAACTCAAAGTCATTAAGTATTTTATACCCCAGATTAAAGTTAGGCTTGTAGTGTTTTCAAATTGTTCATAATTAGTAATGTTATCTTTTTTAAAACTCATCAAACAATCTTGGATTAAGCCTAGCTCACCAATAAACCCTTAAAAATTTCATGGGTAAATTTGTAATCTAAATGTTAAAGTTAAGTAAGATATATTCTGACTAAAGGATCATGCTATCATCTGATCACCAATTAGGGGCTTCAAATAAGTGAATTATTATCTTCCTAACTTATGCCTACTACTTTAGTATCATCAAATCTGAACTAACCTTCAAGTCATAACAATTAAAACAATTACAATTTTAACCTTACATGAAAAAGTGGCAAATTGGTTTCTACCTCTTAACACATTATATTTCAAACATCCGAAAGAGTTCAATATGATTAATATTACTCATTTCCCCTTTGGTTAATCATAAATTTTATTTAAGGCAACAAAATCCAAAATTATCATTTTGTCCTGAGGGTCTTCACATCATAACTTATCAAATATATCTCAAATGACTTTGATATTTTTATGGTACCCTACTCATGGGTCAATTAAAATATCGGAGTAAAAAAAGTAATTTTTTTAATTTAAATTTAGTTTATAAAATTATTTTAACTCAGAAATAGGATTTTCAATGATAATTTAATTTGTTAATCAAAGTAAAGTTTTTTGGTTCATGGGAAAATTATTGGATGTTCAACTAGGTTAGAGGACCACTTGGACAAAATTTCTTAATTTTTCAAATTGTATTTTAATTATTATAATTATTTATTGATTTTAATGATAATTAAATAGAAAATATGTTTTAATTATAAATTTTTTTATATTTTATCAAATCTCTCTGAGTTCAGAGAACTGAGAGAAACAAACTTATCATTTTTTCAAAATATATTTTATTTATTATAATTATTTTAATGGAAAATTAAGAAAAATACATTTTTGGCATTTAAAAATACATAACTAAATTAGAAAAATTAGGAAAAAATATTTTAAAGAGTCCCAAGTGATTAGGGAACAATTAAAAACAATTTGGTACATTTTCATATTTTTGAAATTTTTTATTATTTTTAATTATTTTTAGTTCAAACTATAGCTTAAAAATGAACTATTTATTTTAAAATAATTTTTATTTTTCCTAAATGCCCTTGATCACAAGGAACTCAGAAAATCATTTTTCATAATTTTCCTAATTATAGTGAATTTATTATAATTATTTTAATGCAAAGATACCATTTCTCTTAGAAAATTGACTTTAGTGCTCAGGCTAATTCAAATAAATTTCAAATTTTTACAGTGAGTTAGGATGAGTATTATTTACAGTGTGGAATGATTTTTGTTAATTTTTGAATATTATTTTATTCATTTTAGTTTTAGTGAGTTTTTAGGGTTTAATTAACTGTAGTAATTTACATAAAAATTTAAACTTGATTTATATTTTCCAAGAATCCTCTGACCACATGAAACCTACCAGAACAAGTCTGATATAATTATTTTAAGCAAAAATATACAACTGAGCTTAAAAATTCGGGTTTCAAAGCTAGAGATGCTCTCTAACCTTGGAAAAATCAGAGAACATGCCAATTAACATGAGGAATCAAGCCCTAAAACTTCAAGTCATGGTGATTATTATTTACTTAATTAGAATTAAATATTCTAGAGGGTATTTAATGAACTTAAAATCAGAGACATGTCAAATAATTTTTATTTTTGTTCCACATTGTTCTCCTCTATTCACTGAGCAAGTGAGTATTTTTGTTTTATTGTTATGATTTTTTTATACAAAGTTATGAATTTTTAAGTTATGGAATTAAAATAAATAAAAAATAACATATTTTACTACTTATCCACTTCAACCTACGACGATCTGAACTTTTCAAGCGTCACCGCTCTACTAGACACCACCATCCGCGTCAGCTGCCACACAAGCCATGCTTTATGTTCCATTTGCTCGTCCGACTCCTCTTACATCATTGGATTGATACATGCTCAAATGGATGACATCCACTCATTGTCCCCATGTGTTCTAAATTATTGACCGTCCATACTAAAATGCATCGATCTCGGTCGATACTCAATCAAATCACTCATGATTTGTTCCTATAGCTTCATCTAGTCGAGATGAACACATTCATAAGGCTAAATACATTTGAAATTAACTTTCTCTTCACAATCTATGACACTGAGCAGGATTTTAGGGTTTGTGAACTTTACATTAGCCTAATAGGTGACGCCTCAATTAGGTTGGTTGTAGACATTCATTGTGACTCTACGAATCTCCTCCAAGCACCAATTTGAACTAAGATTGAGTCTAGGCAAGAGTTCAAACAAGGAGTAATGCGGCCTTGGTCTAGAAGTGGGTTAGAGTGCTCAACAAAGGGGGATTTAGATGGGGAACTTTCTCGTTTGGTCTGGGAAAGCTTTTGGGTAGTTTATTTTAAGCTTAGGTGGAGTTTAATGGCATGACATAAAATACTTTTTATTTCAAACCCAAAATTGAGCTCAGGCAGTGGATTTCACTAGGGAAAAATGGTTGGAATTAACTCAAGGTAGCTTGGAGAGGCTCTAGAAGCCAATTGGTAGAGTTTTCCCAAAGATTTTAACACACTCAAAAGTTGGCCGAAAATGGGTCTTCTTATAACCATGGCCAAGGGGAGAGCCACAGGCTCTGATTGGCTGGTGCAAGACGGCTGAGGTGGAGGGCTGAGCAACGCAAACATCCAATAGGGAAGTGCCACAGTCGATGGGTTCAATTTTTGGTTTGAAGAAGGAAAGGTCCCCTCAGATTTGACCTTTCTAGCTACTAGGGTGTCTGTTCAGAGGTGGGGTGGTGGCTATCTGAGTCAGAGAGGGTTAGAGAAGTCTTAATTGTGATTAAATTGGAGATTTGATGGCTGATTACATGGGGGGAAGAGTTTAACAAAAATGGGTAGCATAAATCCTTAATTTTAGAGACCCTTGGTCCATGGCTCAATTTTCTGGATCTTGGGTGTTCTGTTTAGCATTGTAGGTGGCCAACCAATGTAAGAGAGGATTAAGATTGATTAATACAAAAGATTTAATTCAATTTGGGGTTTAGGTTCAAAATTAGGGTTTTGGTTTGAACTTGGGTATAGGTTGGGTTTGGCTTAATATTTGGGTCAAATGATTGCTCAAAGTGGTTCAAGGGGTTGTGATGAGGAGTTTTGGATATCAATTGAGTGGAAATTGTGGAGTTATGTAGTTAAACATAAGAGATTTTGAAATTTGAGGCAAATTTGGGGTTTTGAGATTAGGGTTGGAATTGAGCTTGAGATTGGGTTCAATTGGGCTTGGTTTAGTCTCAAATGGGATTTAATATGATGATTTTTTATTTAGAATTGAAATTGGGTGAGATTGAAGTCAATTTAGTGGAAATTGGGGGTGAATTGGGCAATTTAGGCATTTAGGGACAATTTGGTGATTTTGGTCAAAATAATTAATTGGGTCAAATTGGGCTCGATGGAGTAGTTCAAATTGATTTTGGGGACCTTGGAGTGATTTTGTAGATTTTGAGAATTTTTGGAATTTTTGTGGTATAAGGAGCATTTTGGTAATTTTGGCAATTTTGGGCGTAATTTGGGGATTTTGGAAATTTTGGTTAACTTGAGTGCTTTAGAATAGTTTAAAATGATTTTTGAAGAGACTTTAAAACATTTGTTTATTTTGGGAATTTTTGGAAAATTTAGGGTTTAGGGGCAATTTGGGAAAGTTGAGACTAAGAAGGGTCGAAATTGGGAATTTGGCAAAATTGGGATCAATTGAGAATGCTAATCATAAAATTACCCTTTTTGAGCCATAGACAAAGGGAACTCCCATTATGGACCCTCCATGTGCTGGTCTTAGCCAAACCCTAGCCTAGGGCTAAGAGTTTGGGGGACCATCAACATGGTTTCCAATAGAGTAAGGGATCAAGCAAGGCATATTTTCTTAAGGGTTGAGGTTGTGAGTGCAAGTGCAAGTGTGTGTATGCAATACTCACTAAGAGCACACCACCCAGGGCTAACCCTTAGGTCAAACAATCTTATGGGGACTCCTCTTGAGCTCCCTTATATTGGCTCCACCTACTAAGTGCTAGAGGTTAGATCCAACATGTGAAACTTCAAGATGAGAAAAGAAGAGTTTTAGAATTTCTAATGGTAATGGTTCCTTCACTATTCTTCTAGAAATAGTAAACAAGAAAGTCTTATGGCTAGATCCTAGGCTTTTAAAGAAGAAACTAGACCTCAACCAAAAGTGAGGTCAACAAGTGGACCTCCAATAGGTGTTGTATGTCTGGCAAGCACACCACATGTGTTGGCATTGACCAAAGAGATAAACAAACCATGATGACTGCCTAAATCAACAGGCTTAGATAAAAGAGGAGAGAAAATGAAACAGGCTTCCGCTTGGGAGTAGACAAGAACTCTCACTGGGGATCAAAAGGCAAGTTTCCAGAGACAACCTTCCAGGACACCGACGGTTACGATGAAGATTAGATTCGATTTTAAACAAAAGATTCTAATTTTAATGAAATTAAATTTGATTTTTATTTTAAGAAAACTTGAAAAACTAAAGATGTATGAAAAGACTAGGTCAAGATGGAAAGCACAGGGACGCACTTCCAGCTTGAAGAGACTGATCAAGGAAAAGAGGTGCTACATTGTGAAGGAAAGCTCCGAGACTCACATGCAACCCGGAGGTAACTACAGGGAATAAGATAGAGGCTTATCCCAAGGGAAATTTCAAATTTGCTACATTGAGAAGGAAAGCTTTAGGACTCACATCCAACTTAAGAGGTAATTAAAGGAATCAAAGTTTAAGTATTGATCCCATAAATGTGAACTACAATTTAGTTACCAGCCCTAGAATAAGAATCAGAAGCCTTGCACCATTTAAGGGAGTATCACATCGATCTTGGGAATTTGAATTTGCTACATTGGGAAGGAAAGCTCATAGACTTTGATGCGCCCCTGGTGTGTGTTATTTTTCTGCTTGTTTTATGTCAATTTAAATCCCTAGTAATAGTGTCAAAAACTTGACCCGTCCCAAAATTAGGCAGTAATTTAGCTTCAAAAAATATGATCAAAATCTTGACCCCATATAGATTAAGTATTTAGTGGAAAAAAATAAAATGTTATAAAATAGATAAAATAGTTCACACAGTAGTGGTTCTATGAAAGTGCATGTATCACTTCAAGTAATATAGTGCTTTCTCTAAAAACCCCAGTATCGATCCCATAGAGAAGCGCAGTAAGAAATCCCTTAGGCTAATTCTAGTATACTACTATCAAGTCTTAATTTAAAAGATGGAAAATCTTATAATAATAACATAAATCATAATATTCAAACTATAGAAATTAAAGTAGAAAGACAAGTAAAAATGGGTTTAATTAATGCCAAATGTAACTAAAAGAACTAAGTATACTAAACTAATTTCTAAACTTCAAAGTTAAATTTACTACGACTAAAAACACTTTTGTGATGAAAAGTTCAAATTTAAGAAAGCGTCCTTCCCCTTTACAATGAGTATATGGATTGTGAAGAAATTAAAATCATTTCAAAATATATAAATTTTTTTTGTGCAAAATAGGAGCAATCCTATTCTTTACCTTCTTCCAACTGCATAAAGAATATTGACTAATCCAGAGCTTGGTCCATAATTCCGTGGTTAGGCTGGGTTGCCACGCAAGAGCTCCCACTACTCCCTCACCTGAGGGCTAACAATCTCACATTAATTTCCAATCAACTGGACCAAATTGAGAATTTTAATCTGTCACCTTAAAATCTCCATTTCTACATCCAAAAAGTATGTTTCCCTATTTATTTGCACTCAACCCCATATATGACATTCTCACCCATGGAATCAAATGTGACTGTCACCATGTTGTAAAAATCATAGCTCTTTTGGATCATATGTTTCTCAACACATTTCAACCTTTCAATTGGCCAAATCAAAAAGTAAATGAAGATCAGAGTTCAAAGCATCATAAATTATTGACATTTAAAACCATATAAAACAAAATCAATACTTCACAAAATCAAATCTCATTGTAAGGAGAAAGATAAAGAAGAAGACTCAAAATTCAAGAGAAGGATACGATAAAACCCAGATTTCATATATAAAAATAAGTTTACAAAATAAAGAAAGAAAAGAACACAACTTATCTCACACCCCTTCCCAAGCAAATCCCTAGAAGTTCCCTTTAAGCATTTTCTCTCTTTATAATCACACTCAATTCTCTCCTATAAATGTAATGAAGAAGAAATCTTTCACCTTCTCTCTCCTCTTACAACCGTAGAAGAAAATCCTCTCTTCTCCAAAGCCTTTCTCTCACTCTCACGCCACACACACACACACACACACATTTTTTTGCCATAGACTTCCCTCTTATTTATTAGAGGCTGCCTCCCTACAAAAAGAATTCAAAATTTCCTCTAAAATTTCCAAGTTTCTCTCCAAAATTCAAACTTTTTGAATTCCAAAAGGCATGTCCATTAATCTAAAGACATATCCCTTCATTAAAGAGTCTTCCAATGTGACTAGATGCATTGAATCACTCTATGGGGCATTTGAATCATTTGGAGCCTTCAAAATCAACTCAAAATTCATCCTGAACCATCTTAATTCATCTTATATCGTCTCTGGTGCTTCTGGCACCAGTTCTCTGGATTTTAGTACATCAGGCGCCACTTTGCAGCAGCTCCACCATTTTGCTCCGTTTTGCCTCGTTTCAGTTGCATTTTATTCCCAATAGATATAAAAACAAAATAAGCATGAGAACAACCTTTCTTTATAGTGTAATTTTATTCAAAAACATGTGAGCTATGTAAAGTGGATTAAGCATAGAAAGACACATCAAAATGTGTCAAGTCAGAATTACCTTTCTTGCTCATTTTTACTCTAAATTGCAACATTTTTGCTTCATTTTCTCCAAAATTTCATTTCTCATACTTAAAACCAAAAATATGTAAAATACATTCCTCTAAAGTTTAATATGATTAAAAATCATTAAAATTGAGCATAAAACATATATGAAAAATTAGGTAACTTTTAGGTGTGTCAAAATCCCACAAACTTAAACGTTACTTTTCCTCAAGGGACTCTTTTACTTCATAAAAATATGACTTAGGATAGAAATTTGCTTATAAAATTCTATACTTTAGTTTAATAAGTAAAATATTATAATGTAAGAAAAACTTTTAATAACTTAGATTAAAATTATAAGTATAAGAATACTTAGTAATCAAATCTAAGATTTCTGAATCTCCATTCATTTCTTGAAGAACTATAATTTGTTATATCAAGGATACTTTGAATATCCATATGAAAAAGAATTTCATGAATTCGTTACTATTAAGGGTGCTAATACTTAAATACAAGTTTAGAAAATGTAATAAAACCTTTTCCTCAAGTTGATTCAAGTGAATCCAATTCTTAATTAGACATCTCCTCAAGCATCTCCTCACATCCCTTTTTTTTACTTTCTCTTCTTTTCTTTTTAATTCAGGATCTTCTCAATCCTTTTGTTTTCTTTTCTTTTTCAAGTGAGGATTACTATATCTGGATAATCTTTAAAAATTTTGAAATTCACTATCTTAAAGTTAAAACTTTTTACCTTTCTGGTCAGCACTATTTTTGGGGGGTTGTCCTGTAGAAGCAGTCGGTCGCCGAAATCGGAATCCTGTTACACACTTCAAATGAACNTTTAATTGACTACAAGGCTACAAAGATTTATAATCAATTAAAAGTATTAATGAAAAAAATAGAATAAAAATTTTTAAATTAGATTCAAATGATGTTTTAAATCTTGTCACAATCCTTAACATTTTATGACTACGTGATTACGGTTGTCAAAATGACTCTTTGTTCGTGAACGGCTCGTGTTCGGCTCGCTAAGCAAACAAACTGAACACGTACACATTTTTTGAGCTCGAAATATAAACAAACCGAACACGAGGTGAGCCTGGGATCGCTCGTGTTCGGCCCTTTTACACCCCTATATTTTAGTTTTCAACTTTGCCCATCAGTCACCGAGATTTGCTCTGGAATTTTCAAATTTTAAGTGCATCAGAAGGATAAGACAGACGAAAAACCAGACAAAAAAAAATCCCATCTTTTTACTGCTCCAAACCTAAATTTTATTTTTCAAATTGATTTTTAAGTCGCCACGATCAGTTGTGACTCAACGACGTGGCAACTGGGTCACGACTGATGTGGTGATTTTGCCTATTACAGACACACACACTTCTAAATTTTGTCCTTTATATAATGAATGTAAAATGTAATGTATGTGAAATATTTTGAAGTTATTTGGTTCATTATTTTTTTTTTAAGTTTTATTTTTTATTTTTTTGTGATAAGACGGACATTATTTTACATTTTGTTATGTTTTCAAAATTCGATCAAATTGATGAATTTCAGATTCAGAAAAAGTGAGCGGACATTTGAATTTCACATACAAAATAATTTTACATTGCATTTAAATTTCTTTTGAATAAGCAACTGAATTTCCAAAACTCGTGCACTTGGAATGCATTGCACTCCTAACACTGCTATTCAATTAGCCTTTAAATTGAAAGGATTTGTTCATGTCAAAGCACCTATTTGTCAACTCTAGATTAGGGATTTGCTCAGCTCAAAAGGAATTGTGTCATCCCATAAGAAACTTGCCCACATTGTCAAAGAAGCATGGTGATTTCATCTAGTTAGGCAACTTTAGATAATTAGTTAGTGACCACTTATTTGGCCAAGAAAGCTTTTAAAGTATTCACTCAAATGGCTATCAACGTGTACATTAGAATCAAGATCACATCACTAACACATTTAATTATGTATTTATTTATTTATTTTTTTTTAATTTCTCCAATAAGATAAAAAATTGTATAATGAGTTATGGGAGGTCCAGAACTGTGTAAGAGGTCAAAGGAGGACAAACAAAGGATGTAGGGAGATCTGTAGTACTTTAAACTATGAACTGTAGTGAATAGAATTCTTGGAGGTTTTTTGTCTAGAATTTATCTCTTTTTTGTTTTTGTTTTCTTTGGTTAAATCTTAAAGATAAGAACTAAAAACCAATTACGAAGAGAAACTTGACACCTTAAACGAAATATTTACTCATAAAAAAAAAATTAAGTTTGTGAGCAACAAATAAAACATAAAAAAGAGGATCACTCAAGTGATTCAATTTTTTTTTGGAATGAGGTTTATGTACAGCTTTAAGAGTGCAAATATTAGTTAGACATGATCAAATGAAAACAATACTCAAACACTGAAGTACTAACCACCGCAGATGTCGTAGAATAAATTCATAATCCAAGTGATGATGGGAGTATATAACATCAATTAAGTGAGTCAAAAGTTGGTGATTGTGGCTAAGGGGTATGTTTTTATAGAAAGCCATAGAGGTGAACCACTTAAAGAAGTTTAAGGTATTGCATTTTAAATCATACCGAGGGAGGACAAAGAATGTTGGTAAAAAGACTTATTTTTAATTAGCTACCTCCACTCGATGTTGAAGATACCTTATATTATTACCTGTTCTTCATTATTTTATAAAAATTGTGGTTTTGATGGTTGTTTACCCACGTTTAGAAGCCATTAAAAAGCTCATAGACTCTTTTGAAGACGTGGTAGTAGCTCATTGAGTATTTTAAGAATTTTATTTCAAGATTTTAAAAAAATATATAATGGATATAAAGGACCTAGAGTTTATAGTCTCCCAAGCCACCCTCATCAAAAATATTTAAGATAGTTTGTTTAGATATGCACTTAGTCTGCAATAATCGAGCATTGGTTGAATTGCTTGGACTCATCGATAGCCATGTCAATGATAAACAGTTCAACAACATAATCAAATCTTCTATCGCAACTTATTTGGGATGGAAAGAAGGCTCACTAAGACAAGGTCCATAGAGAGGAGCTTACACCTTGATAATCATCCTATCTCTAGAGAAAGAGTCATGAATTCAAAAGATCACTTCAAATATTGTATCTTTATGAATTTGGCCGTTTCTTAGGATTTCTCTTTTACTTCGCTATTGATAGTGCTATTCTTTAATGATGTTAGGAACTAAAATTTTAGAATTTTTTCCCCAAATTTTACTAAGGACTTCTCATTTTTGATCTCCTGACTTGGTCATAACTAAGATGTTTTTTTTTTAATATTATTTTGTCTCTTCTGTTCTCTTTTCTCTTTCCCACCCGAGCTGTGATGACAATTAGCTATCACATTGGAACACAACTGGTATGGTTAGATATGTTTCTTTACTTGCCATCCTTTTCTGTTTTTGATTTATTTCTATCTTCTAGATGGAGTACCATGTTTTTATAATCATAGTTACTCGACCAATTTAGAAATATTTCATTTTATATCCTTATATGGCATTCTATTTTCTAATTTTCTTAGATATGTTTCATTATGCCCCGAAAGTGTTCCAATGACTTTGCGGGTTGGTAAGTTTCAAGCTCATTATTAATTCCCATTTTCTCTTACATTCTTTTATTTGTTTTTTGAGCTTTTGGAGCACTTTGCTATTTATGGAAGAAACTGGCTTGGATGGCTTCTTCTATGGTTGGATTTTTGTATCCAGAGATAAAAGATCATTAATTGGCTAGATTGGGATTCTTCTATAGATGATACTCTTTTAATTGACTGGTTATGGCTTTATGATTTGTGCAATTGGTCTCTTCTGATGAGCACACCTATACTTGTTGGATCATCATGCTTCAAGTTCAATTCCTAGGCTTGTTTGGTGTAATTTTCGGCCTTTTTTATGTTTATCCTTTATTTATTGGAGTCTTTTCTTAGTGTGTTTAGTTGTATTTTTCTGCGTTCTGATGATGTTTTCACTCTGCATTTATTTTTCTATTCAATAAAGCTTAGCATGACCCATCATCCTCAAAAAAAAAATAATAATAATAAATAAATAATAAATGCTTAGTTATCACACACACACACACACCATATATGTATATGTATGTATATTTATGTGTGTATGTATGTATATGTATGTGCATGTATGTAGGATACTGATCCCATAAATTTAAGAAAGTTCAACGTCATAATTATAAAGCGTTCACTTCACGAAACATTCCAAATAAACTCATATAATAATGAAATATTTGTGTGTGGCACTAAAATCTTGTATAATTGACTTGACGTACAAATTATTTCACTTCAAATACATCAAATATGTGGGAATTCCACAACATAATTAATAATGGAAAACAGTAATATTTTGTTGATTTTTATTATTTAAATATTTCGATAAATGTGGACATTTTTGGGAAAAAATTTATGTCCGGACTCCGAGTGTAGCTCTACATGCAGACTCCAATACTATGCCGTCATTTGTGCTACATCACAGAGATTATTTCGGGATTATTAAAGTAGACCCACGAAAGCTATTTCGAGACTATTTTGAGATTATTGAAGAGAAACCTATATATTCCACTTTAATAGAAATAACCCAAAAATAACCTCAAAATAACATTCGCAGCTCCCCTTAAATAACCCCGAAATAACATTGTAGAGGTTATTTTAGGATTATTTCTGAATTATTGAAATTAAATATATGAGTCTCTTCAATAAACTTTAAATAACCCTGAAATAATATCTACGGTGTTATTTCAAGGAGATTATTTCAGGGTTAATAAAGTAGAAGTTATTTCAGGGTTATTTCAAGGTTATTTCAGGATTGTTGTGGAGCCCACAGTTCTACTTTAATATTTTTTAGATGGGCCCCACATAACACACATGACGATATATTACTGCAAGTCCGCATCTAGAGACACGTTCAAAGTCCGGACACAAAATTTTTCCTAAAAATTGGAAAAATTATGACCATAAATTGGCTTTCTAATAATGTCATCGGAAATACACAAAAATAATAAGAGAAGCCCAAAAACTATACAAAATCTAACCTATATTTAAGAAGCAGAAACATAGCATCAATCATACTAACCCTACATTACAATACCTGAAACACGGGGCTGCAAATTCCGCTACATCACAATACCGACCACTCAATTTCAGTGACACATTTCAGAAGCAGCCAAAAATTCATGTTACAGCAGAAGCTCGTCGGCAAGAACAGCGAAGAAATTATAACCAAAATCATATTTATTTGGCATTAATTAGGGAAAACATCACATGCCCGGTGCCGCTACAATGAAAAATATAACCAATTTCATTTTTTTTTTAGGCAATAACACAGCACTGTGCAAGGATCTGACAAAGAAAAATACATATTTATAAAAACAATCGTTCAGAAACTTGTGAGCACATTTGCGTGTTGGTGCATACCTTGGTAAAGCTCTTGGGTAGGTCAGAGTAAGATGAAAAGATGATAACACCTGCAGAATTGATTTCAAAATGTGCATCATAAACTCAGGTAGAGTTATTATACAACCACCACACTGTGGATAACATGTTCTGGCAAATTACAATATCAGTTCCCATGGAGCCCTAAGCTGCCCAGGGTTATCAATTGGAGCAGCCAATTCCTGGTCTGGTCCTAGTCCTGAAAAGTCTGAACAATGACACCGGCAGAACAATACCTTCTAGCTCTGTTTAGTTGGAGGAATTGAAAGAGACAAAAGAAAATCTGATTTGATTGATGAGACATGTTAGATTTTCGTAAGGAGAGAATATGCAAACTGTAATAATAATTTAATAAAATGTTCTTTCAATTATTTAATAGGAGTTCGTGAAGAAGTATCAATGAAATATTTAAAAAAAAAATACATGTCAAAATTTCCCAAGTAAATTTAATTATACATGGTAAACTGCTTCTTGATGCAAATCTTGGAGCCAGCCAGAGCAGTTAATGATCAAAAGAGCTGTGTTGTAGCTTGGAGCTCCAAAGTTGCCTCTACCTCCTGCAAACAAAGTCCATAGGAAAATAGGCTGAAGAATAAACAAAAGAGCTCATTTTTCTTCGAACTCTCTTTTTCCTCCTCTTCTTTAGTCTACACTTTATCATTTTTTATCCTACCTTCTTCATTTGTTTCATTTCTTACTCCATACTGTAAATGATCATTGTTTCATCTCAATTTCCATCTCATTTTTCTATATTTATTTTAAAAATCCCATTTCATTCATTTACCAGTTCCTAAATAACCTCTCTTTGTTGTCATAGGAACATATGTAATTGGATTATAAGCAATTCACTTTCAGCGTCATAGTAATCCCGTTAACGNTTACCTCCTCCGAGGGATTCCCGATCATCCGATAGAGACATTTTAATTTAGTTGCAATTTTTGTTTTGTTGTGATGTTTGTGATTAAATTTTGAGTTGTCTTATATTTTAAATGTTGTGGCAATAAATTTTATCTTGATTGGTTTTTAGTTTTGGTTTTGGTTTTATGACTATCCTAACAGTTTTGGTTTTCATCTAGGGTGACATCATTGTTTAACATGTAAGCTCGAGGCAGGAAGTACAAGAAGATAAAGGCAATAATAAAAAGCTTACCTGTCGATTCTTCCCGTTCCTCTACCTGAAAGGTTAGTACTTGCAAGGCATGTATATAATTTTGTAGTGAATTTAAATNATATATATATATATATATATATATATATATATATATATATATATATATATATTTAATTTTATAAAAATATGAAATCAAATTGATCCCATATCTTTCAAAGTTTAGATGAAAGTGCACTACACCTCAAGCTATGTATCTATCTCAAAAGATAAACACATAACTTGATAGTGAGGCTCAATCAAATAAAATAGGAAATGTATCACTTCCGTTTAGTCTGCGAAACCATTTTATTTATAAGCCAACTAATTCCCTTATTTAATATGGAAAATTAAATAGGGTTTATATTAAACTCGGTTATTAAAAGTTTCCTATAAAGGCAAGCCCTTATAGTTAATTACATCTTAGATAAACGAAGTCACCTAAGAAAACTCTCGATAAAAATCAGAGGATATGGTGTTCCAAGAGGTCAAATGATTAGATATTTTTAATGAGATCAGGCAAAGAGGAGTGAAATGGGAATGGTTCAAATTTAGAACATTTTTCTTGAAATCAAAAGGAAGAGGAACTAGGGGATATCATAGATCCTGAGGAGAACCTTGATGACTTCCGAAACTATCCTATGGTTTGGTTTTAATTTAAAGGAGACATATTTGAATGTTTCATCCTGCCAATTTTATTAATTAGGGCTTATATTCGTGTGAAACGATCACACAAATAGCTTGGAAGATGTGAGGATTTAGGTTTTGATGAACAAAAATCTCAAAATCAGGGCTTATATTGTATAGCAGAGCCACACAAAGTCCTCAAGGAAAGTTGAGGATTTATGTCGCACTAGGCGGACAACCTCAAAATCCTATGGCTTATTGTTTAATTCTAAAGAATGGTTTATCTAGTGTAGTCATGTTTTGTTGTTGAAGATGGTCGTGCTGCCCACAATGCTAGCTTCAAGCTCCTCGTCGTGGAAAGTTTAAGTTTTCTAATGTGTCAGGTCATAATGTCAAATCAAATGTTTTCTAAGGTTATGATTATTTAAATATTATGAGGAATGTTAAAGTTCATTTGCGTGAAATCGGTTAGGATCCTACGTTCTCTCGTTCAGGCACCACTATTTTCTTTCAGATTCACTCAGTCCAATTGAATTTACTAAACCCAACTTAATGAGTTTGGTACTTTTATTTAGACCGTGGGAAATCTCATTAGCAACCGTAGGTTACCTCCTCCGAGGGATTTTCGATTATCCGATATAGATGTTTTAATTTAGTTGCAATTTTTGTTTTATTTTGTTTGTCATTAAATTTTGAGTTGTCATATATTTTGATTATTGTGGTGGTGAATTTTATCTTATTTAGATTTTTTTTTTGTTCTTTTAGTTTTGTGGCTATCCTAAAAGTTTCAGTTTTGACATGCATGGTGACTTTAAGCATTCAAGTAAGAAACATGAGATACGAAAAAGTAAATTCAATAAATTAAAAGCCTACCTGCGAATTCTTCTCGATCCTCCACGTGAAAGGTTAACTTTGACAATATGCATATTATTTTGCAAGGAATTGAAATTGTAGGAGTAGATGAAGGTATAGCTACCAAACCCTAAGTTATGACTTTATTGAGTCTCAGAAGACCTTAGTGGACGATTTTAGAATAAAATGTAACAAGTTTGAACACCATTCTATCACACAATAGGCCCGATTTATTCTTCCATTTCAACCATTCAACTTAAATTCTGCTCATGACATCCCCATCTATAGCACCATCACATTAAAAATAACCTCAATTATCTAAAACATTCATTCCTTTCAATGACTTGATCACTCATTATTACAACCCAGCCTCTAGATCTACTTCTACCAAAATTATATTATATGTGTTCAATTATAGATCCACTCAAACAACAGCCTTTAGACTCTAAAGTTGACCTCCACAATTTAAGTTTTTTTGAACTCTCTAGTCTTTTCTACAAGAAAGATATCATCAACAAAAAGTATACACCAAGGCACATCCGACTAAAAATATCTAGTAAAAACCTCCATAACTAAAGCAACAAGATATGGGCTTAAAACAGATCCTTAAAGTATGTCAACTGAAATAGAAAAAAAACTTGGTCAATCCTCTGTGTTCAAACAAAAGTAACAACTCCAATATATATATATATATATATATATATATATATATTTATATATATATATATATATATATATATATATCCTTAATAACTTGAATATAAGCAATATCAACACCATTCTTTTCTAGAACTCTTGAAAGAAACTTTCTTGAAACCTTATCATAAGCTTTTTTTCTAAATCAACAAAAAACATATGTAGGTTCTTTTCAGTCTCTCTATACTTCTCCATCAAATCTCTCAATAAATGTACATCCTCCACAATAGACTTGCATGGCATGAGTCTAAAATGATTTTGAAAATTTTTTTATATAATATCATAACCTATGTTGAATTACTTCTCCCATAACTTTAATGTATGACATTAATGTAATCTTCTATAATTTATACATCTTATGTCTCCATTACTCCTAAAAACATAATAAAATACTATGTTCTTTGATACCTGAATTAACCCAAACAACAATAGGAAATCCAATATTATTACTATAAACAAATAAGTGGTTACAAATAATACACTTGAAAGCGAAAATACAACAACATGACAACCAAAAATCTAAAATAACAACACAGACACGACACAAATAATCAAACTAGGGTCGTATCTCGATGGTGGTGGTGTTCGGCCAGGGTTTGGAAATCCTATTGTGTCATAATGCCAAATATTATCTTTCTAACTCAAACCCATCACTTGAGAATTACCCATCTTCCCTTTGATTAATCCTAAATCTTGATTGAGGCACCAAAATCTAATGTTACTCCTTTGCCTTTGGGGCCCTTCACCTCATAACACATTAATAAAAATTCAAATAATTTTGGGAATTTTTATTGTCCCATTCTTGGGTCAATTAAAATATCAGAGGAGAAAATGTGGATTTTCAAAATTTAATTTAATTTAAATATATCTTTATATTTAAAAAGTAGCATTTTCAAAATTAATTTACTTAACTATCCAAAATAAAGTTTTTTATTTATGAGAAAATTATTAGAGGTACCCTTAGGTCAGAGAAACATTTAGACAAAAATTCACAATTTTTTAAATTAAATCTCTATTTATTATTTGATTATGAATCAATTTTAATGATTTTAATAAATGTAAAATAATGTTTTAATTACCAAAATTATCTTTGTATTTTTATTAAACCCCTCTGAGTTCAGAGAATTTAGAGAAATAAATTTTGTATTTTTATGATTTATTATTTATTTATTATAATTATTTTAATGGGAAAATAAGAAAAATTCATTTTTAAGATTTTAAAAATTTATTTTTAACATAAAAAAAGTAGGAAAAATATTCTAATGAGTTATAAGTGATCAATGAACATTTAGGCAAATTTTAAAATATTTTGGTATTTTTTGGGATTTTTAATTATTTTAAATTCAAAATAAAGCTCAATAATAAAGTATTTTCTCAAAAATAAAATTTATTTTTCTTAAGTGCCCATGATCACAAGGAACTCAGAAAAAACACTTTTCACAATTTATTTAATTTAGTATAATTATTTTTGTACAAAAATACAAGGTTTCTTAAAAAACCAACTTAAATGCTTTCAAAAAGATTTTAAATTTTTGCGGGCAAACATGTTTTTTATACACAGTGTGGAATTGATTTTGTTAAATCTTTATTAGTATTTAATTTACATAAATTAAAGCAAGATATATACATTTAATTAACTATAGAAATATACAAGATAATTCAAATCATCATGACATTTTTCCTAAGCTTCTCTGATCATATGAAACCTACTAAAATTATTTTCATAATTTTCCAGTTGGTATTTTAATTTATATAATTAAAATAAGTGAAAATAACCATCCTAGCTTTAAAATTAATGTTAGAACCATAGAGATGCTCTATGACCTTGGAAAAATCAGAGAACATCCCCTTGTCATAAGGGATGAACCCTAAAATTTTTAAGCAATGGTGAGCAATGCTTGCTCATAATGAATTAAAATACTCCAGAGAGTACTTAATTCATTAAAAATTAGAGAGTTAATAAATAATTTTTATTTTTAGTCCACATTTTTCTCCTTTGTTCACTAAGCAAGAGGATATTTTTATTTTATTTTTATGATTTTTCTAGAGAAAGATATGGATTTTAAAATTTTTTGTATTTAAATAAATAAAATAAATCCAAAATTTTCTATTTAAATGCCCGACGCCACCTTAACCTACGGTGGCTCTGAAAAGCCACATGACCTGTCGCCATTCGAAGCCGCCAGACACCTCAGTGCCTAGTCAGCCCACGGTTCACGTATCATCTCTTCATCCGACTCCATCACAACCATCCATTGAATAAACTCGCGATTAGACGACATCCATTCATCGTTGCCAAATGAGCTAACCCTGGAACCGTTCACACTAAAACCTTAAGAGTTTCATCTAGACTCAACCAAATCGCATGAGGTTTGTTTCTAAATCTTTATCTACGCATGACGAGCATATCTATATGACTTATACGATATGAAATACAATAATTACGTATGGAGAATCAAAATAGACTCAAATTAGGATTAAGGTTGAATACCTTTATCTGAGAAGGGAGGCCTAAATCAGAAGGTTGTGGTAGCCTTGATTGGGTCCAACGAACCTCCAGATGAACTCCTAGGCCCTGATTAATTTCTTAGAAAAGATTTTGATCAAGACCGTATTCAGGTGTTGGTATAGAGCTAGGTTAGAGGCTGTTTAGGATGGGGCTTCTGTGGAGAATCAACTCCTCTCACTTTACTAATGGTGTGGCCACAATTAGCTGAAATTTTGTGGACTGTTGAGGTGTGGGGAAATATGTCATGGTTTGAGCTAAAATTTTGAACTCAAAATTGAGCTCTCACAGTGGGAACTAGAGGGGGAAAGTAGTGGGATTAAGCTGAGGAGTTCTTGGAGAGTCTCTGGAAGAAATTGGACTAAGTTTCCCCAAGGATTTTGCTAATTCTCCCTATGGCCGTGGAGGGGGTAGTTTAAATAAAGGAGGCTATGGTGGCTCTCAGGCCAAGCTGAGGTGGCCAGGGTGCTGCCTAGATGGAGGGAAGAAAGGCCCTAACAACCAATCAAGCTTAGCCAGCTCAAGTGAGTTCAATTTTGGGTTTTGGCCAACTTGGGCTCCTTTGGGGTGACCTTTTTAGGAAACTAAGGTAGTGGTTGGCTTTTGGTACAATTTTATATAAGGAGTTGCCAGTTAGAAGCTGTCGGCCGCCAGAATCAAAATCCTGTAGCCCACTTTGGAAAGACATTNGAGTCTCTGGTACTCCTTTTTCAATATATATATATATATATATATAAGTTTAGAAAAATATGAAATAAAACTGATCCCATATCTTTTATAGTTCAAATGAAAGAGCACTACACTTCGTGCCATGTATCTATCCTGAAAGATAAACATAAAACTTGAGGGTGAGGCTCGATCAAATAAACTAAGAAATGTTTGACATCCATTTGGTCTGCGAAAACTATATTATATATAAACCGACAAGTTCCCCTATTTAATACAAAGAATTAAGAAAGTTTTATATTAAGCTGGGTTTGAAAATAGCTTCCTATATGGGCAAGCCTCGATAGTTAATATCATCTTCGATAATCAAAGTCACCTAAGAAAACTCTCGATAAAAATCAAGGAATATTATCTTCAGAGAGGTCAAAAGGATAAGACTTTTCAACGAGATTGGAAAAAGAGGTGTGAAAGGGTAAAGACTCAAATTTGGAACATTTATTGTGGAATCCAAAGGAGGAAGAACTAGAGGATGTCACAGACCCATAGGAGGACCTCGGTGAATCCCCAAGCTACCCTATGGTTTGGCTTCAGTTCTGGAGAGAAATATTCAAATGTTTTATCCTATCAATTTTATTAATTAGGGCTTACACTCACGTGAAATGATCACACAAATAGCCTGAAACATGTGAGGATTTAGGTCATGAAAAATGATAATATTGGAATCCTAAGACGAGTTAAGGCTTAAATTGTATCACAAAGCTATAAAGAAGCCTTGAGAAAAGGTTGAGGATTTATGTTGCATAAGAAAACTACCTCGAAGTCTTATGTCTTGGTTATTTAATTTTAATGAAAGAGTGGTTTAGCTGAAGTTGACATGTTCTGCTGTTGAAGATGGCCGTGCTGCCCACAATGCTAGCTCCAAGCTCCTTGTCGCAACAAGTTTAGGTTTTCTAATGTTACAAGTTATGATGTCAAATCAGATGTCCCTAAGGTTTATGGTTATTTAAATATTATGGGGCATATTAAAGTTAAATAGAGCGACACTGGTTAGGATCCTACAGTTTCCTCGTTCCAGTATTACTTTTTTCTTTCAGATTCGCTTAGCCCAAATGAATTTACTAAATTCAACTTAATTAGTTCCATACTGTCATTTAGACTGTGGGAAATCTCATTAGCAACAGTAGGTTACCTCCTCCGAGGGATTCCCGATCATCCGATAGAGACATTTTAATTTAGTTGCAATTTTTGTTTTGTTGTGATGTTTGTGATTAAATTTTGAGTTGTCTTATATTTTAAATGTTGTGGCAATAAATTTTATCTTGATTGGTTTTTAGTTTTGGTTTTGGTTTTATGACTATCCTAACAGTTTTGGTTTTCATCTAGGGTGACATCATTGTTTAACATGTAAGCTCGAGGCAGGAAGTACAAGAAGATAAAGGCAATAATAAAAAGCTTACCTGTCGATTCTTCCCGTTCCTCTACCTGAAAGGTTAGTACTTGCAAGGCATGTATATAATTTTGTAGTGAATTTAAATTACAGGAGTAGATGAAGGTTTAGCTACCAAACCCCAAGTTATGACTTTATTGAATCTCAGAAGATCCTAGTGGATGTTTGTAGAACAAAAATATGACAACTCCAATTTGCCCTTCAGAATGTCCAATAGATTTCAAAATGCTGGAGGCATGACCCTAGATCATTTTGAAGATCTCTTGAAATATTCTGAGTTCATTTTAGACTTATCATATTGTTCCACTAATCATTTGAGGTTAAAGTGTGACTAACCTGTTACTCAGTGAAACTTAATAATTTAATTATCCTGAGGATAGGATACTCAGTTAATCAATTGATGTTTTGTTTAAAGGTTATGTGAGTGGGTGCCCCTAATGCAAGTTTAAGTCATTTAAGATTGTGGTGTCCACAATTAAGGTTAGGCTTGTAGTGTTTAAAGATGTTAATCACCAATCATGTTATCTTCTAAATCCAATCAATTGAGTGTAGACATCAAGCCTATGCACTACTAAGCCTTTAATAATCATGATAGGTGTAATGGTGATTATCAAAATTTTGATTTAAGTGATATGTATTCTTATTGAAAGATCACATCATCATCAATCTTAGGATCAAGATAAGTAAATTATCATCTTTTCTATCTTAAATCCATCACTTAAGAATCATTTGGTCTTAATTGACTTCAAGTCATGAAGTTAGGAGAATTATGATCTTATTGATGTTGTGTGAAGGTGGTGAGTGAGTTTCGACCTTTTTAGTCCCATTGTATTTCAATCATCCAAACATGTTCATTAAGATCAAAGTTTTCCCATTTTTTTCTTGGTTAATCCTATATTTTGATTAAGGACTAACATAAAAAATGACTCTTTTGCCCTTGGGGTACATAACCTAATAACTCATTAAATACAACTCAAATGACTTGAGCATTCAGAGTGGTATATCCATGAGTTAATTGAAACATCGGATGAGGATAATATGGTTTTTTTAATTTAAATTCAATAACTATTTAAATTCAGGAAATAGGGTTTTCAAAGTTGATTTAATTAACTATCCAAAACAAAATTTTTATTTATGAGAAAATTATTAGAGATTCCCTTAGGTCTGAGAAGCATTTAGGCAAAATTTCATGAGTTTTTGAATTAAATTATTATTATTATTATTTAATTTTTTATCAATTTCAATGATTTAATTTAATAGACAATGGTGTTTTAATTATCAAAATTATTTTATATTTTTATTAGACTTCTCTGAGTTCATAAAACTCATAGAATCAATTTTTGTATTTTTATGAATCATAATTTCATTATTATAATTATTTTAATGAGAAAATAAGGAAAATTCATTTTTAAGCTTTTAAATTTTATTTTTAATTTAGAAAAATTAGGAAAAATATCCAAATGAATTATTAGTGATCAGGGAAAATTTGTACACATTTTGAACCATTTTTTGTATTTTTGGAAAAATTTGATTATTTTTAATTCAAAATACACTTTAAAAATGACATATGTTCAAAAAAATAGATTTTATTTTTATTAAATGCCCCTGATCACAAGGAACTACAAAATAATTTTTTATGATTTTTCTAAGCTTATTTAATTTATTATAATTAATTTTTGTACAAGAATACAAAGTTTCTTTAAAAATTAATTTTAATGCTTATACTAAGCCAAATAATTTTTAAATTTTTAAAGTAAGTAAATATGATTTTTATGCACAATGTGAAATTGATTTTGTCAATTTTTGATAAGTATATAATTTACATAAATTAACACAAGGTGTATACATTTGATTAAATATAGAAAAGTATAAAATAATTTAAAAGATCATAATATTTTTTCTAGACTTCTCTAACCAGAAAAAACCTACTAAAATTATCCTCATCATTTTTCAAGTGATCTTTTAATTTTTATAATTAAATTAGCCAAAATGGCCACCTTAGCTTGAAAGTTAACATTAGAAGCATAGAGATGTCCTCTAACCTTGGAAAAATCAGAGCACATAGTCTCAGTCATGAGGAACAAACCCTGAAAATTTCAAGCGATAGTGAGCAATGTTTGATTATAATGAATTAAAATACACCAGAGGTATTTAATTCATTAAAAATAAGGGAAGAAAAAAATAATTTTTATTTTTAATCCACATTATTCTCCTCTGTTCACTGAGCAAGAGGGTGTTTTTCTTTTATTTTTATGGTTTTTTGAGAGAAAGATTTGGATTTTTGAAGTTCAAGTATTAAAATAAATTTGAAAAATCCATATTTTTCTACTTATCCACACGACGCCAACTCATCCTACGACAGCTCTGAACTCACACGCGGCAGGCTCTCATTCATTGTGCTTTCCACCTAGGCATGCCACGCGGCCTACATTTTACGCACCAAGAGTCTGTCCGGCTCGATCTCTTCTGTCCATTGGATACACGCGCGATCAGGTAGCTCCCCGTTATCGTCCTTAAGTGACTTAACCCGTAAGCCGTTCAGGCTAAAACCTTAAGATTTCTGCCTAAACTCAACCAAATCACATGGGGTTTGTTTCTAAACCTTCATCTATTCAAGGTAGACACATCCATACGGTTAATCAAGCATGAAATCAAGCCATTACAAATAGAGAATCAAAAGAATCTCGAGCTAGGGTTAGAGCTCAATACCTTTGTCTAAGAGGAGAGGACTCAATCAGATGATTGTGGTAGCTTTGATTGGATCCAACAAACCTCTAGATGAAGTCTCAAGCCAATGTGAGTTATCTAGGTATGATCTTCATCAAACTCGATTTCAGGTGTTGGTCTAGAGCTAGGTTAGAGGCTATTTGAGAGAAAGCCTTTGTGGGGGATCAAATCCTTTCACTGTGAAGATGGTGTATGCACAATTAATTGGAGCTTGGGTTTTGTGGAGCTATGGAGGAATGTGTCCTAGTTTTGTCCTGATTTTGAGCTTAAAATTAAACTCTCATAGAGGGAGCTAGAGGGGGCAGATGGTTTGCTTGAGCATAGGGATGCTTGTAGAGTATGTGGTGAGATTTTGACAGAGTTTCACCAAGGACTTGGAACTCCTCTCTTTTGTGCATGGAGGGGGCTGATTAAATGGAGGATCTTCGGCTAGCCACTATGGCCAATTGATGGGAGCAAAGAGCTGCTTAGGTGGAGGGCTGAGGTGCTCTGAAGAGTAGTTAGGATGACCTGACCTCTAGGGTTGAAATTGGGTTTGATTTGGGGGTGGTGGCTCATAGTTTTGGCATTTTCCAACGAGTAGGCTGGCTGGCCAGAGTAGGAGAGGTGGTCAGGTGAGCCAGTGGGAGGTTTAATTATGGTTTACCTCTAATGGTTAGTGATGATTGTGAGGATATTTTGGTTTAGACCAAAAAATGGGATAATATCCCTTAAATTAGGGGACCCTTGGTCCATATCTCACCAAGCTAGTTTAAGGTGGTTTAGCCTAATTAATAGAGTGTGTTTAGTGGATGTGGTAACATCAATTTGGTGACTTTGGCATGGCTAAGACAATTTTAGTGAAGGGGTTCAATTTGGGTCAAAATGGCTAGAAGTTGGATTTGGGTTAGGCTAGCCATGAAATTGAACTCAATTTATTGGTCAATATTGTGTAGATGATTTTCACAAGAGATTTGGAAAAGATTTGTAGTGATTTTAAATTGATTTGGAGGTTCAATTTGATGGGTTTTGGTGAGTTAGTCAATTTGGGGGTGTTGGATTGGACTTGGGTTTAGGTTGGGCTATGTTTGGGATAAGTCAAAATCAATGGATGAAAATGGGCTAGATGAATTCCATAAAGATTTTTCAACTTAAATTGGGCGTCAATTTTGGTGTTAGGGCATTTAATTTGGTGGACTTTGGAGACAGCCAATTTGGGGCTAATTGGGGATTTTGAAAGTGGGTTGAAATTGAGTAAGATTGAGGCTTGACCAAGGCCAATTGAAACTCCAAGTTGATGTGTAGGATTGTTAGGAAAAAATTAGGATTCAAATTGGGTCAATTGAGTGGATCATATGGTTCAATTAGGTGAGATTAAGTCATAGGGTCAAAACTGGGATTTTAATTTAGATCAAAATTGAGCTCAAAACTTGGTCAATTAGGCTTGTATTTTGTTTTAATTTATCATATGAAATATGAATTTGAGTTTAGAATTGAAATTGGGGAGGATTGGGGCCAAATGGATGGATTTGTGAGGTGAATTTGGAGAAATTGGGCGTTTAAGGGCAATTTGGGCCTTTTGGTCAAAGTTGGTCAAATTTATCAAATTGGGTTCAATTAAAGGGTCCAAATTGGTTTTGGGGACATTTGAAATGATTTTTAGGGTTTTGGAAAAGTTTGGGCTACCAAGGGTATTTTTATAATTTTGGCAAATTTGAGGGTATTTTAGTAATTTTGGAATTTTTGGGATGTTTTGGGCAATTTGGGTAGTTTCAAATGGTTTGAGATATTTTTTGAATAATTTTGGGTGTTTTGGATGAATTTGGGAATTTTGGTGAAATTTAAGGTTTCAAGGGCATTTAGGTAATTTCGGTTAATTTGAGGGTAAAAGACTAAGTTGGATATTTTGGTAGAATTGGGGTGCCAACAACCTTATATGAGCTATGGACCAATGAAATCCCCATTTGGGTCCTCTATGTATTGGTCTTAGCTAAACCCTAGCCTAGGGCCTGTGGGTCTAGGGGACCATGTACATGAGTTTCCTAAAAGATCAAGGGATCAAATTCAACAAATCTAGGTTTTAGGGTTGTGAGTGAAAGTGGGTGCAAGTGAGTGAACTAGCTGCAGACCAACACCCAGGTTCAACCTTAAGGCCAACCAGTCCTGTGGGGATTCCCCTTGAGCTTTCTCTATAGTGGCCCCACCCACTAAGTGCTAGAAATTAGGACCAGTATATGGAACTTCAAGTTGAGCACATAAGTGTTTAGAGTTTCTAAAGGTGAGGGTTCCTTTTCTAGTTTTCTTGGAATAGTCAACAGAAAAATCCTATGGCTAGACCTTAGGCTACCAAAGAGGGAAAAATAAACCTCAACCAAAAGTGAGGTTAACACTGGTCAGGGTCTAGTCTCCTCTGAGCCGAGGGAGGTCAGGGGGTGCATAATTATGATTAACTCCCAAGGGTAAGCAATGATGGAGAAGATATTTCAAGTTTAGGCCAAAAATGGGCAAAATCCTTTAAATTAATGGACCATTGGTCCATAGCTCTTCTAGGGTGGGCTAGGTGAGTCTAGCTTGGCCACTAGGCTCCATTTGGTGGTTGTGGTGTCATTAATTTGGTCACTTGGGCATGGCTCAACCAATTTTTGTGCATGGGTTAAATTTGGGTTGACTTGTGTTGAAGTTGGGTTTGGGTTAGGCTACCCCTGACATTGAGCTCAATTGATTGATAAATTTTGTGTGGATGATTTTCATAAAGAGTTTATAAAATATTTGGAGTGATTTTGAATTGATTTGGAGGTTCAATGTGAAGGAATTTGGACAATTGATCAATTTAGGGGTGTTAGGTTAGGCTTGGGTTTAGGTTGGGCTAGAGTTGGGATAAGTCCAAATTGAGAGTTCAAAATGGTCTAAGGGAATGTCATGAGTTCTCAACATTAATTAGGTGCCAATTTTGGGGTTTGGTCATTCAATTTGGGGACAATTGGAGACATGGAAAAATTGGGGTTTTTGGTCTAAGTTAGTTTTGAGTAAAATTGGGGATTGACAAATGCCAATTGAGGGTTCAATTTGATGTGTGGAGATGTTTGAAAGATTTTATGATGCATAATTGGGGCAATTGGAAAGATTAGGGGGTTCAATTAAGTGGGATCTTAGTTTTGGGCCAAACTGGACTTTTTGATTTGGGTTGAAATTGGACCCAAATGTGGTTCCATTGAGCATGGATTTAGTTTAAATTGAATTTTATAATGATGAATTTGAATTTAGAATTGAAATTGGAGAAGATTGGGATCAAATTGGTGGACATTTAGGGTGAATTTGGGGAAATTGGGCCTTTAAGTGTAATTTGGGGCTTTTGGTCAAAGTTGGTCAAATTGTTCAAATTGGGTTTAATGGAAGGGTCCAAACTGGTTTTGGAGACATTTGAAATGATTTTGAGGGCTTTGGGAAAGTTTGGGCAACCAAGGGAATTTTTGTAATTTTTACAAATTTTGGTGCGTTTTGGTAATTTTGGCAAATTTGGGAAGTTGTGGGTAATTTGGATGATTTCAAATGCTTTGAGATGATTTTTGAACAAATTTGAGTATTTTGGGTGGCATTATGAATTTTGGTCAAATTTAGGGTTTGGGGGAGTTTGGTAAATTGGGCAGATTTGGGAGGAAAAAGACTAAGTTTGGTATTTTGGTGAAATTTAGGTGCCAACCACCCTATTTGAGTTATAGACCAATGGAATCCTCTACTTTGGGTCCTTCATGTACTGGTATTAGCTAGACATTAGCCTAGGGCTAGTGAGTCTAGGGGACCATCTACATCTTTCTCCCAAAGGGTTAAGTGGTTAAAGTCAACAAGTTTGGGTTTAGGGTTATGAGTGAATGTGAGTGAAAGTGAGTGCACTAGCTCCAGATCAACACCTAGGGTCAACTCTAAGGCCAAGGAGTCCTATGGGAACTCCTCTTGAGCTCCCCCATATTGATCCCACCTACCAAGTGCTAGAGGTCAGGATCAATATGTGGAACTTCAAGTTTAGAGAAGAGTTTAGACTTTCTAATTGTGAGGGTCCCTTTCTAGTCCTCTAGGAATAGTCAATAGGAAAGTCCTATGGCTAGACCCTAGGCTACTAAGGAAGAAAGTAGACCTCAACCAAAAGTGAGGTCAGCACTTTCCTTACTTTATAAATTCATATTAGTTTTGATTATTTTTCATAAAGTCTCATTCTTTTCTTCTTACATGAAACTCTAAGATTCTTAATACTTAAAAAATACAATTTCCCTTACTTTAAATAGAAAAACATGGTCTAATTCTTTCACATCAAATATCTTTAACTTTAGAATTGACCTTTATTATTAATAACTTTTATCTAAAGTTACCATAATATTTACAACCATAAATATAGTCATTTAAAGTTAAAGCCTAATATCCAAGGACATGTTAAATTAATTTTAAAAAATATAGTTAATTGAGGATAAATAAAATTTAGTTTACTTCTTCTTAAAAGAAAATTTTCTTTCCCCCAAACTTGAATTTTTAAATATTTTACACTTAATCTCATAAAATGTAGCAGGAAAAAAAGTAAAAGTTGAATCTTCAAACTACTACAACATTCTATCAAATTGATATACGTGCATAATGAGGATAAAATGACT
>JXCR01119917.1:767-11793 GCA_002079205.1 Phalaenopsis hybrid cultivar | reverse complement strand
GATATCTAAATCGTTCACACCTTTTAATAATTTGATCACCCAAAGTTACACTTTTGTCACTATAGTTGTTACTACTAAATTTACATTTCATGTAATCAGTTTTAGTTCTACTAAAATGAAGGCCTTTACACTCCAATGTAGACCTCCATAATTCAAGATTTTCCTGGGCTTTTTCTCTCGTCTTATCTACGAGAAGGATATCATCAGCAAAAAGCATGCACCATGGTACATTCTCGTGTAAATGTCCAGTAAGACCGTCCATAACTAAAGCAAAAAGATATGCGCTTAAAGTCGATCCCTGATGTAATCCAACAGAAATAGAAAAATATTTGGTCAATCCTCCTTCAGTTCGAACACAAGTAACAGCTCTAGCATACATATCCTTAATGACTTGAATATAAATCATATCAACACCTTTCTTCTCAAGAACTCTACAAATGTAGATTCTCCTTATTATGTTTGAACTTATCCATCAAACTTCTCAATAAATGTATAACTTCCATAGTAAACCTGCCCTGTATAAATCCAAATTGATTATGAGAAATCTTTGTAATACGTCTTAACCAATTTTCAATTATCCTCTCCCATAATTTTAAAGTATGACACATCAACTTAATTCCTCTATAATTTGTACACTCTTATACATCCTCTTTATTCTTAAAAATGGGGACTAAAATACTCTTCCTCCACTCCTCAGACATCTTTTTAGTTTTAAAATAATATTAAAGATTTTAGTAAGCCAAGAAACTCCCAATTCTCCTTAACATTTTCATACTTCAATTGGGATATCATCAGGTCCTACAGACTTTTCACCCTTGATTTTCTTTAAAGCCTCCTCAACTTCTTTTTTCCTAACGGTAGAAATGAAATTTTTTATTATTATTAATGATATTAAGATCACTAAGGTCGATCGTATTTTCAAAAACTTCATTAAACAGTTTATCAAAATAACTCACCCAATATGTTGAATATCTTTTTCTAAGAAAAACACTTTTTGATTTTCATCTTTAATACACTTTACTTTGAGTTAAAAGTTTACTTCTCTTTTCTCTTTGTTTGGCTAGTTTATACATATATTTTCAGCCTCTTTAGTATCTAAACTATTATAAAAATCATTAAAAGCAAAATTTTTAGCCTCACATATTGTCCTATTAGATGAGAATAATTTGAATCATGATGATTTTCAAGTGCTTGTACATTCACTTTCTTATTTGTAAGTTCTACTAGTTTATAGTGAATATTATATTGTAAAAAATTTAATTCCAATGAGACCAATTGTACTTTTTTATATCCCTTTATTGTATTTGAACCTAATGATAATCTTGCTCAAATCATCCTTGAAATTCATTTAATTCCTGTTCAAAATATCTAAAAATATATATCTTAACAAAACTTGATCGTGGGAAAAAAATGCAATTAGAACCGGCTTCAAATCATATTTGAATATTGTTTAAACTAATGTCAGTTATTGCGGACTCTAAATAAGTACTCCAATATAAAAAGTGAGGGTTTTTTAATTTGAACAAAATTTCGGGCATATTTTCCAAGAAAACAAGCAGCGATCATAATCTCTAATTTTGAATTTCATGGAGCACATAAAAATAAGTTTCAAAATAAACACACACACATTCCTCCTAAGAGAACCTATTCTCATTTACATCTCATAGTAAGACCTTCAAACTATGATCAAAATTGGCATCCCCTTAAATCCTGTGAACTGCAATACTATAAGCATTTTTAAGAATATTTTATTATCCATTCGATACATCATATTTTATGTACTGGTTGACTTTTGATCACATGAGAAGAAATCAGCATAACATAAAGCTACAGATACATAAATGACCTAAATTTTCATAATGTAATTATTCTGACCATTAATGGCACATTATGGTCATGGAAATTAACTGAAACCTAAAATCGAGAGATAATCGCTTCAAATTTGGTTGGGCACTTGACTCAACTTTGATCACCCCAGTTGAGTTAATAACAATTTTGAGCTAAATTCAATTTTAATTTGACTCGTTCAAAGGAGGTTCAAGTTGACTCAAATTGTGAGTCTAAATGTCCATACACACTAAAACCAACAATATATAATATATAAGATTCATAAATTAAACACAAACACACGCCTCAATTTTTAAGTTTGAGCCGAGAATTTTAAATTCCAATTAAAAGTAAAAAAAATTACAACTTTAAGTCGAGCAAACTTCAGCATGAATTCTACCAAATAACAAACTTATTTTGATTGGTGAAATATACGGGTAAAACTGTCATTTTTAATTGATTTCCATAAAGCACATCGTTATTTTACTTGACAAGTTTGATGTAAGGTAAATCATTATAAAGACTAATGAAACTTAGACCCGTAAATAGTCTTAAGTTGTAGATGAAAACGAAAAGTGATTTTATGATTGAAGGTCATAGAATGTGGAAAACCTAAAACTAAACTTGAGAGGACAATAATTATTTTTCCCTATGGATTGTGTACAACATAAAATGAGAAATCATAGTTTATAATATTAAAATAATTTATAAAATTAATTGCAAATTTTATTTTATAATAATTTAGCAATACATTAAACTCAAAGTTGAAAATTGAATGAAAAATCTAAACAATATTATAAGCAATTGATGATTTTATCATATAAGAATGTAAAATCAAATGATACATGATGAGAATTTATATTACAATAACAAAAATATAGAGCAATTTTTTTTTTATTTAAAAAAAAGGTATAATAAATGGCATTAAACTATTTTCTATGAAGAAGTATTATACACCATCAAAATATTGATCTATGATTAATGGTTTGTAAAGTTGTCCACATATTTCGACAAGCATAATCTAATCATATGTTTTATGGAGTTAACATCAAAAGCCTTTTTCTAGATTTAAATTTACTTTAGAGAAGCTAATATCAAAAGCTACATGTCTAAACAATATATTAGGACATAATCAAAAGTATATGTGATTGGACTGATAGTGTTAAGATTTTTAATGCAGATCAACTTTAAGATTCAAAACATCATGCAACAAACATGTAATAACTGTAGTCACAAGCTTTAGTTAATTGACGATTATTTACTGTTAAAGAGAATAGAGAATGCAAACCTTCTACTAGAAATTACGAATATAAATTCAGAATAAAAAAAAAACTACGGAGCAAATTGAAATTTGAGTATTTGTAACAAGATTGTATCGTTTCTGAGTAATATCAATCAAATGAGCAATCCAATCATAAAAATTGAAAAACAAGAATAAAGCCAGAGGCGGGCATTCGCTAAAAGCAAGCCCTATGCTTAAACAAAAAGATAACCTATCTCAAAAATCCTTTAAATCCCTTACTTGAGTAAGGAGAAGAACACTAAAAGTAATAGCGCATCCAAGTAAAATTTTATTGAAAATAATATTGATTGAGCTTTGCAAATGCCACAAACTCGTATTTATGACCACAAAACCCCTTTGAATTCTCTATCAGATAAAATTAAAAAAAAAAATCTATATCAAAGTAAAAAAAAAATAGAAGAGAAAAGATGACTGGAACGATATTCAACATAAAAGAGAATACATGCCATAGAGAAGATCAACAGAGAACATAGAAAAATGCAGCATAAGACAGCAAATCTTGCTCTCACTATTAGTATGACAAGGAAGAACAAGAGAACATCACGAGTATCACAATGAAGCCGGTCAAGCATTGCTAGAAATGGATACCAACAATAACAGTACGCACAACAAAAATAGTTCTGCCAGCAAAAAAAACACAGAGAGAAACAAAAAAAAAACAAAAATCATAAAAGAGTAATAGCTGAAGGTCATAGAAGCACCAAAGAAATCATAGGAACAGGATATGCTACTGGAGGTCATAGGAGGAGTGGGAATAGATAACTAGAAAATGAGTTCAAAAGCCTAAGGAAAAGGAATGGAGAAGGATTCACGCTAATAATTCTAAACTTTAACAAACTCAAGTCTGATGAACGTTTAGTGGATATTTGTAAAGAAGATAGGTCAACACAATTTTTGTAGAAAAATCCATGAATCATCAATTGTAGACCCATCTTTCCAGTACATAAGTAATCTTTGATATCTACCATCAGCAGAAGTTATATTTCATCTACAACAATAGCTCTAGGAACAAGTTTGAGATCAATGTCAAGAACTATATAGATGATGAGTACGATAAGAATATTAAAGGAAGAGAAGGAAAGAAAAAAGAATACGAAGTATAAGTTTATTCATGATATAAAATAATATTTAATGCTTTAACAATTGGATTAATGATAAAATTTTCTTATATTTCTAACTTACTAATTATTCCCAATAATTTTAATAAATTTATATAACACAAATTTATAGTTGTTAACTTCTTAAGAATTCTCATAGGAAACATGTATATGGTTTAGACGGAACAATATCTTGTCACTTTATTTTGAATTGCATATTTCTCAAATTCACGTCTTTAGCAAACTTATAATTATTCTAATTAATACTAAGTTTGATATGGATTCTGTCGTGTAAACCACACAAGATATGACCAATGGATGCTGCAATAAGTAATGATGCATGTAATGGTAATGCAAATATACTTATGTGCATCTATATAAATACATTGTGGCTAACTTTAAGAAAGAAAATAATAGCCGAAACATAAAAAACTTACATTTATGGATTCCACTGAAGCAATCTAAAGAATTTGCAAATACATCAATGATAAAAAACTTACAATGTAAAATGGAATCGGCACTTCGAAAAACATTGGCAAACAGAACAAATTCATAACATACCAGTCATGGGCAACTCCTATAAGTCCACGATCATATATCAAAGGCAATGTGTTGGGACCACTAGTGGGAACAACATTCATCACCCAGCTATCAAGCTGATTATCAATCATTGCCGCAGCAAACCTGCCATGAAAATAGACAACAGTGAGTAACAATTCTCTGACATGATCAATAAATGAGACAATTTAAAAATGTTTTGTTCAAAAATTGACTAAAAAAAAATAATTTAGTTATTGTAATATATATATATATATATATATATATAATCTAGTACTTTAGTGAACCTATTTCGCTTTGCCAAATTGAATGAAAGAAAAATTTCATGCCATGTTCATACAAATGTATCAAGTAAAAAAGATTTATACTGTGACTGCATGCTCTGTTTGGTATGCATGATTTCAAGCAGAAGGTTTTCTTTTGAAGCTAGAATCTCAATTCACAATGTCCAGCTTGCTTCCTAGTTAGACAAGCACGCAAAAGAGCTATCATAAATCCAAAACAGACCAACAGCAACTTGCATGTCAAAAGAATTTTCAAATTAATGCCACCACCCCACCAACTAAAATCATTATCATCTTCAAGTCACCAATGTCAATGCAAAATGCAATTTGAATTTCATGTTATTTTCTCAAATAGTTTTTTTTTTCTTTTTAAGCCTTCGCCAAATCTTTTTTATAAATACTTGGCATGAAGACTGCATCCAGTTACTGAGAAGACTAAGGAAATAATAGAATGTACCCCCCAAATCCAGCTCTCATGTCCATAACATTCCGTAAGTTCAATTTTTTCCAGTGAAAAGCACTGACATAGCTTCCCACGACTTCATCCCAAAAGGAAGTCTCCGCATTGAACAGCTCATTTTTAGCAATGTTAGCATCCATTAATAGATTCTGAAGCCTTTGTGGCGGTACATGCAAGCGAGCAGGCCAGGATGGCACATTACTTCCGAAACCATTCTCAGGCAGTCTGGTAATGCATTTTTTCAGATTAACATACCTGAAGAACAAAATAACCATAACAATGATTTGCACTAAGTTACTCAAAATTACAACAATTCCTGGTATGTGATGTAATACAGCTTTAAGTAAAACAAATATACCATAGCATTCGATCACATCATATTATAAAAACAGACCATAACATCCCATAAGAACATGTGACAGCCTCACTACTTTATCAATGCCCTAACTTGCCAGAAATATTAATATTTCTTCAGTTGTCGATAACAGTATGTCAAAAAAAGGGATAATTACATACAGACCACCCAAAACATTTATATTTATAAATTAACCATCAATGCGATTATTTTGAACTACCGAACCAAAATATTTATGCGTTTCATTATCAAACTATTGAGATATTGATAAAAATAAAAAATATGGGTTGGAGTTTTACCATGAATTTTGATATTTGAGTCAGAATTTGAAAATTGCATGAAAGAGGGTTGTTGATATGTAAATAAGAAGTTTTGGGTGGTCTGTATGCAATTGCCCCAAAAAAAATATAGCTATTCAATTCTTAAATCATCAATGTTTCATTTTTATTTAAGTGGATATAAAAAAGTTTGAACACAAGGAATACGTTTTTCCAGTAATAAAAGAAAATTTTTCTTGAGAATTATTTCATGTAAGCAGAATGTCAGTGAGAGATTATGGTGAATACCAAACACTATCAGGGTTATCATCAGGATTGCATAATGGAGGTCGTACTGCAGCATCCCGATTGATGTAGCAAGTGTTATTCAGAGGTTTACGCCATAAGGCAATATAACCTTCCTTCTTCACGAGTACCCAACAAATACGTGCTGTCAGGTCCTCCATCTCTATTAAAGGATACATGCATACAATGTGAATAGGCTAACTTTAATTTTCGAGTAAAAGAGATAATACATTCAATTTAACAATTTTTTTCTTAAAAGAAAATTTCAAAGCAGAAGTTACCTTTCCAAGTTTCTTGCTGTGCTTCTTCATGTTTATAAACTGGCTGTGCTGCCCAGGCAAAGTATCCCCCAGCTCTCAGCATTCTGTTGGCTTCCAGAAGCAAGATTCCATCTTCATCATATTTAAGAAAACTAATCAGTGTGGCAGAGCCAAGAGAGTTCAGAAACTCCCATTCTAATCAGAAGCTGCATTTTTTGAACAAAACAGTCTCAAAATAATTTAAATAGTTTTTTTTAATGCCAGGATCACGACCATAATAGAAGGATTGAAGCATAGAATCTACAGTAGCTGAATTCAAGGACAGGTTTTAAATCATTTTGAGCAGTNACAGTCTCAAAATAATTTAAATAGTTTTTTTTAATGCCAGGATCACGACCATAATAGAAGGATTGAAGCATAAAATCTACAGTAGCTGAATTCAAGGACAGGTTTTAAATCATTTTGAGCAGCTAAATAATAAGCATAGCAATTGCAATCATCTTCTGAGCACAAATAGCCAAGTATAATTCAAGATTGTTGCAGCAAGATACAAAAGTTGGTCAACTAAAAAAATAGCAAGTTATAAAAAGGTGTGACAAACATAACCAACTAACCCTTAGAAAAAAAATGGATAGTTAAGTATTTACTAGCTCAAAATTTTGCTTGTTTTCATTAGGACATTAAGCGGTATAGAAATTACACCTTAAATCTAACAGCAGTTGAAGAAAATAGGAGAGCATATTAAAGCACCTGCAGATCATAAGAAATTATATATATATATATATATATTAATAATAGAAATCATAATCATTAACCTTATCCCAAAACTTGAGGTCAATTTTACAAAATCATAATTATTCATTCATTACTATTTAGTGATATCTAAGGTGTTGAATCTATTCTTCACAAATTATTTTGAATAATTTCTATTCATCTTGTCTAAGGTCTACCCATTATTCTTTTTGGAAAATTTTTGCCTAGAAACCTTAAGAGTGCATTAAATTCATTTTTTTTCTGTATTCTAACTTTTCTTGGTATTTGTGGTAATCTGAGAAATGATTATTTTATTTATTGATACACCCTAATGCACTACACCTTATTACATATATATAATAGTGTGATTGGCATACCAATCCACAAAATAAGAAATTGTAATCCTTCCAAATTAGGAATCCCGCCCAAATAGAAAAACAGATAAAATTTAAATATCTAATAAAAGGAAACACAACCAGTGAAATATATCGAAAGGGGGGAAAATAAATACATTCCTAAACAAATATGCAAATTGGTACTCTCCTACAATCTCTCCTCAAACAAGGTTGTATATACTTTGCAAATCAAGCTTGGACTTCAACTCAACATAAATGACCATTAGTAGTATTTTGGTGAAGATGCCAACAATCTGAAGTCATGTTTAAACATAACATAATTGAACAATTCCATTGTTAACTTTTTCTAAGATGAAACATCGATCAATCTCGATATGATTTATTATGTCATATTGCACAAGATTTTTGACTATGCTAATAGATGTTTGGCTATCACTGAACATCATTGCTTCTTTTGTCTCAACCTTAAGTTTCTTAAATAGTCTTTGAATTCACATTCCCTCACATATTCCTAGTGCAAGAGCTCGAGTGCTCAAATTCTACACTGCTCTAAAAGACAACCATTTGCTTATTGTTTCTACAGGTGATAAGATTTTCCGGATGTATGAACGATATCCAGTGGTTGATTTTTTATCATATACCTCTCCTGTCCAACTGACATTTGTATATACCTCTCCTGCCCAACTGAAATTTGTATATACCTCAATCTCATAGTTTTCAAAACCTTTAAAAAGCAAATTATATCCAAGGGTAATCTTCAAATATCTCATAATTATGTTCTCAACTTCCAAATGATCATCACTAGAATCATTCATGTGTTGGTTTACTGCACTGACTGAGTATAAAATATCAGGTCTTGTGTGTGATAGTTAATAGCTTGCCCGCAAGTCTTCGATACCTTCCTTTGTTAACTGGATTGCATTCTCCACTTATATTCAACCTTTTTTCTCGAATCTATAAATGCATCGGCGACTTTACACCCAAACATATTAGTTTCGCTTAACATGTCCAAGATGTACTTCCTTAAGGATACGACAATTCCCTTCTTAGAAAGAGCCACCACCATTTCAAGAAAATATCAAAGAGCCCAAAGGTCATTGATCTCAAAATTTGGTGCAAAAATCCTTTTTAGTCAGATGATTTCCACTAAATTATCACCTATAAAGATAATATCATCTACATATACTATAAGAATAACAATTTCTCTCCTAGGACTGGATTTAACAAACAGTGTGATCAGCTTGACATTGATGATATCTATTTGTAATCACTATTTTAGCAAAATTGTCAAATCAAGTATGAGGAGATTAATTCAAGTTATATAAGGATTTCTTCAAGTTGCAAACTAACTAATTATTTTACAAACCCGAAGGTATAGACATCTAGGCTTCTTTATCAAGACCCCATTCAATAAGACATTTTTGACATCATAATGGTATAAAGGCAAATCTTGATTAACGACAAAAAAATAGTGCAACCCAAACTGTATTAAGTTCAACAACAGGTGCAAAGACTTCCTGATAGCCAATCTCAAATGACTACGTGAAGCTCTTATCTACCAATCTGGCTTTGAATCTCTTTACACTTCCATTTGCTTTATATTTAACTGTAAATATCCATTTGCAGCCAGACTCTTTTCCATGAGGTAAATTTGTAAGTGTCCATCTGTTATTCTTTTCTAGAGCCCGAACATGTTGGAACATTTACAGCCTCTTGGATAAAGTTGGGAATATGCACACAATCAAGATTTCACAAAAGTCATATAAGATGATAACAACCTCTCATAAGCTACATATCTTTCAATTGGATGCCTAATTACCCGCTGATACATTCCTTGTGTGTGATTTATTGATTAAAGTCATCAACCAACGATGCAAGAGACTTATGAGATGAGAAATATGATTATCAGATGCAAGAGAACGATTATGGGTCAAGGCATTCATGTGCTTGTATAATATCCTCTACATGCTTAGTGGTCCTTTTAGTGTAACGCGAAGTTCTTTATCATTGATAGCATGTTGAGTTTGAATAGAGACAATTTGGACTATTTCTGTGACAAAGTTAAAATTTTCAAGTGGAGTCGGTTGAGTGTTAGAGTTTGGTTCCTTTGAAGGAAATACGGTTTGTGTTTCTTGAATAAGATCTCAAATCAGATATTCCTTTGAGATCTCCGCTTAATTCTAAATTTGGAAAAATAATATTGATTCTCAAAGAAAGTAACATCCATGAAATTGTATATTCTCCTAATGATTGAAGAGTAGCATTTATACCATTTTATTGAATAGGTTACTTTGGAAGAAACATCTGAGAGACTCGAGATCAAATTTGGTGAGGTGTTGTTGATGGATGTGAATTGAAGTAGAACAGCCAAAAACTTTCAATGTTAAGTCGACAGAAAGAGAGCGAATATCTAGATAGGATTCCATGATAACATTACGTGTAATTTGAAAATTTAGAACTCGATTAGGCATACTATTAATGAGGTATATGGTTGTTAAAATGGCTTCCCTCAAAAATATTTAGGCACGTGACTAAATAAAATAATTACACAGGCTATCTCATGTAACTATTTATTCTTCTTTCCAGTGGCCCTATTGTACAAAGCATTTATAGATTCAGGCTCAATCATTAAATCTGTTGCAAAGTAACAAAGAGACAATGCACTCGAAATAAAAGTAGCATTAATTCAGTGCTTAGCATATTTATAAAATTGGTGAATGAAAAAAGAAAGATAATAATGTATACCATCTCGTGTCCAATTTATCCGACATCGTGAGCAATGAATTAGATCAAATGCTTGGCTTGGATAAAGCATCCTCCGTGTTGCAAAAGCTGCTACCATTGCCGGCACGCCACGCTCAAGAGCAAATTGAATCTGGTTCTCATGAACATCTTTCGGGGCAATTGACATGGTGATTGCATTTTTTGAAAATAAATATGCACCAAAACTTGCTACACCACATCCAACATCAAGAACAACTCTAGTATGAGAACCAAACAATATATCTGAAACCATCTGCGTAAAAATATATAAGATGATGCATAATTTAGCATAATCCAATTATGAGATATAAAACAATAATCTAAATCACTATAAAAGCAAAAGCTTTGAAGATATTAAATACCTCTGATATTTGATTTAAATACTGAATTGCTCCATGTATAAACTGAGTTCCTCCTCCAGGAAATTTAAATTTATCTTTATCTCTT
>JXCR01119914.1:19780-54072 GCA_002079205.1 Phalaenopsis hybrid cultivar | reverse complement strand
ATATATATATATATAATTAAAAGTCCAAGGGCACATTTTATTGAAATAGAAAAGATACATAAAGATTGTATGAGATGACCCAGTAGAGACACCCTACCCATACGATACCAAGTACAGTACTACCCCAACAAAAGATACAGATATACTAAAAAAAATTTAAAACATGCAGAAAACAAGTAGTTAGGTACGAGCCAGTTTAGTATTACCTCTTCCTCTAGTTTTAGGGGAGGAGCCAGATAACAAACTTTGAAGTGTCGTGTCATTGTCAGGAGTTACAAAAATATCATCCATTATGTTTTTAAGTTGGAGTGTGCCCCCAACCTTCTTCTTTTGTCGGGAAGTGTAAACATGTCATTCTTCATCTGAAGAGTGGCTCATGTGATCCTCGGTCTGATTAGATATTAGAACTACAGTAGAACGAAAGGCAGCCGTTGCCACAACTATATGTTCCAATGTATGTGAAGTGTGAGTTGTCACCTCTGCACCTAATGCTTTCTGAATAAGATTTGTGGGGCTACCCTAACTTTCGGTTCGAACATTATCTCTTATAGTATGGTCAGGAGAAGAGTTCTCAGGGGCAAACTCCATTTCCTTGGTGATTCCCCCATGAGGTTGGTTGTCATCTGGTTTGCTGGAAGTGCGTTCAGGTACGTGGGGTGCACTAACAATATGTTCCTGCTTTTGACTATTGGTTCTTAACTGTGGGTGCAATCTGAAACATTTCTCTTGCGAGTATCCAAACATCTTGTAGTGCTTGCAGCAGTGAGCTTTTTGTTCCATAATGATTTTTTGTCATTAATCATTGTGAGCCTCTAGTGTAAAATCCCTTTTAATCAAAATCCTAACAATAGAGGGCTTTGAGAAATGAAATGTAGACATTTCTACCTACAAAGATTTTTCAAGGATAATCCCAATTGCATATAAGGTAGGTAGGTCAAAGGATTGAAGCTTTAGTTCCAATAATGAGAACCAGATAGACGCAATTGGAGGTTCTTGACTGAGATCAAAATCAGGAATCAATTTGAGCAATTTCATATGATTGCCCTCGATTGTGATGCATTTCTTTGAAAAAACATTGTGTAATATTCTTATATGCTCAGCTGTATCATAATATATCTTTCGTCAAAAAGACCCNTATATATATATATATATAAAGCACGTTTCTCATTTTTTCCGAGAAAAAGTCATACCTCTGACCAATTATTATCTTCTTTTTTTTTAAAACTGCCAGCTCATCTCCTCAATCCATTCTCTGGTTTAATGATATACCGCCGACAAATTCTAAGATGAAAAAATGTTCCGGTTTTGACCGTCAAAGTTCAAAGAATTTTTTCAAATTCATTTTTTTAATTTTCTATATTTAATTTTAAAACATTAAATATATTTAATATGACTATTATTTTAATTTTTATTTTTTAATAAATGATTGCTTGTCTGGTCATGAGAAGAGAGCAGATAATTCAAACTGTCGATCGCGAACTTTTAGCCACACATATTTGAGGAAATGAACTGCTTGGAAGGCTTCATTTCCAACATTTATTTTAAAAATATTGCATTTTAATATTGATTATTATTTTACTTTTACATATTATTATAATTTAGTTTTTTTTTTGTTGAAAAACATTTAGATTTTAATTCAGAAAATTACTGTGACATCATGATATAAAGTTGATTGCAGTACTAAAATTATTGTGTTCGTTAAGATATTAAGGGTCCATTTGAGGCAGCTTATTTTGGTACGACGGTATTTTAAAAACCCATCTGGCTTGTTTGTGTAAATTGCGTTTTGGGAGCATATGCGTTTTCAAAATGTTGAAAACTGCATTTTCACACTGCACCTATGTAGGTGCGGTGACAACTTTCTGGTTGCAGTCTAACTTTTCGAAAATAAAATAAAATTTTAATAGTCACCATACCTAACTTATCAGCAGATTATTTTTAAGCAGCTCATCAATAGATTATTCAATAAGCTGCAGCTATTCCAAACAAACCCTAAATTAGATTTATTATGATGCTACATCAATTTTTTGTATCCAAATCTAAATATTATATTGTAATATTGTTTTAAACTAATATAATANATATATATATATATATATATTTCTCTTATATTATTATTATTACTAAATTTTTGATTTTTTTTATGTTCATTGCAGTATAAACTGGAGTTTGCATACTGTTGAGTTATGCTAGATTGCTAGGCTTCACCAATATTTTGTTGTGTTGAGATAACAGAATGTAATTAGAGATAAGATATTTATTGATTATTATATATTTTTTCAATATTTTGTTGTTATATCATACATTATATAATAAATACTTCAATTATTATTAAATATGTTTAAAACTCAAAATCACATAATTTTTTTAAATTTAAATATAAAAAAATAATTATATACTTAGATTAATGCTTAATTACTTAAAAATAGATTACTAAAACCTCATTTTATCTGATTAATCAAAACAAATTTAAATTTACCTTTTTCAAAATTCTTAACACTTTATTATTTTATCCTACATCTTAAAACAAACATTTTCATCCTATTTAAATATAACACACATATCTCATTAATTTTTGAACTCTAAAAACCTTTTTTTTACTTAAAGTAATGGTCTGAGGCTATTACACGAGCTTCGATCGTCCCAATGCACCTAACAATTCTAGTACCACATTCTGAATCTCAGATGAAAGGAGACTTACAACTGACAAGCAGATGACCGACCAACTGAATTGAATACGTTGTGCAGTGAAATCTAAAACCTNGTGACATCCTCTAGTGTTTCCTCCTTTGGACTCAAAAAAAAAATGTTCCAAATTTGAACCAATCCCTCTTCACACTTCTTAANTATATATATATATATATATATTATTTGTGATTTTGTATGCGTGGTTTAGGATCTCAAGGATTACTACCTATTGATTTTGAATTAGGAAGAACTATAAGAAAAAAAATTGAAAACAGGAAAAAGAAAATATTAATTTGAACAAAATGGAACATCAATAAAGACTTTTAAGGGATTATGCTAACCCGACAATAGATGAAATCACTTAAGTATTCGAACCCTTGTTGTTGCTTCAAATTCATTTGAACTTAAACCAGCTATCATCCAAATGGTACAAAATAACCAATTTGAGGGAATACCATCTGAAGATCCTAATTTACATCTTGCAAGTTTTATAGAACTATGTGTTATATTTAAATATGACGGAGTGTTTGAAGATGTTGTCAGGCTTAGACTTTTTTCTTTCTCATTAAGGGATAAAGCTAAGGTGTGGTTAAATTCGTTAGCACCTGGATCAATCAGAACTTGGGGAGATTTAGCTCAAAAATTCCTGGCAAAATATTTTTCACCATCTAAAATTGCGAAACTTAGAATTAATATTACATCTTTTTGTCAATTTGAAGGGGAATCAGTTTATGAAGCTTGAGAATGATTTAAAGATCTCCCTAGGAAGTGTCCACACCAAGTTTTACCTGATTGGTTGATAATTTAAACATTCTATAATGGATTAGTGGGATCTTTTAGATATATTGCTAATGCTGGTGGTTCATTAATGTCAAAACCATTCGATGAAGCTTATTCTTTAATTAAAGAAATGACTACTAACAATTTTCAATGACCTTCTGAAAGTCTAAATCCAAAAAGAGTAGCCAGTGTTCATGATTATGATGTTATGTCTATTATGGTTGCTCAAATTATGCTATGTCTAAGAAAATAGATCAAATTGGAATGAACTATTCTCAAACACTTTCTGTGATTGAGAAAAATTCATTAGGACAAATGATAGATTTTCAATATTCTTATGAAACTTTAAATGCCATAAATAATCAAACTAATAATCCTTATTCAAATTATTATAACCCATGTTGGAAGAATAATCCTAATCTAAATTGGAATAATAATAATCCTAACAATGTAAATCTGCAATGGGAGAACAATGTGAATCCATTAGGAATTTAAATAGTCAGAGAAATATTAATCCTAAACCCGATTATCCTTTAGGTTTTAACATCAATCCATAAATTAAGGAGAAGAAATTATCAATGGAAGAATTAATATTGAAAATGTGGAATCAATTGCATTGCCAATGAATTGCAATTAGAAACATGGAAATTTAGGTAGTGCATATGGCTACTACGCTAAGCAATAGGCCTTGGAAACTTTGCTCAGTAATGTTGAGATCTATCTAAAAAACCAGAATAAAGAACAAATTAAGGCTATTCAATTGAGAAGTAGAAAATAATTGAAAACCAAAATTCAAAAGGAAATTGAAGTTGAGAAAGAAAGAGAGAAAGTGAAGGATCAAACACCGGCTTGGGAAATGCACAAAATGCAATTGGTAGTAAGTACTGCAAAAAAAAAATGACAATCATGACTCCTTATGCCAAATATTTTATTTGTTCCCAAGTTAAAACAATGACTCAAATTTGGCGCACATCCACTGAAAATTTTCAAAGGCTGCACCCATTCAAATATTGATCCTCATTGATCTAATGTGATACAATATGTAGAATTGTCCTTTATTGATTTAACTGTATTTGTCTTTGAAGTTCTAACCTCCTCTTACAATAATCCTCCATGTCTGATCTTGCTTTGACGTTATCTTTTATTTTACCCTTGATAAGTTGACCTCACTTTTGGTTGAGGTTTAGTTTTTCCTCTTTAGTAACCTAAGGTCTAGCCATATGACTTTTCTATTGACTATTCTTAGATAACTAGACAAGAAACCCTCACCATTAGAAATTCTATACTCCTCTTTACTCAACTTGAAGTTCCACATATTGGTCCTAACCTCTAGTACTTAGTAGGCGGGGTCATTATGGGGGAGCTCAAGAAGAGTCCCCTTAGGACTGTTGGACCTTAGAGTTGACCTTGGGTGTTGGTCTACGGCTTAAAGTATATACTTGAACTCACGATCACTCACAACCCTAAAGCTTCTAGACTTTCAACCCTTGATCTTTTGGGAGACTCATGTAGATGGTCTCCTAGACCCACTAGCTCTAGGCTAGGGTTTAGCTAAGACCACTACATAGAGGACCCAAAATGGGGTTATTAATGGTGGTTGGTACCTCAACTCTACTAAGATACCCAACCTAGCATTTTGCCCCTAAACTCCCCCAAATTACCTAGACACCCTTGGGACCCCAAATTTAGCCAAAATTCTCAAATTTATCCAAAATACCCTAGTTAGTTCATAAATCATTTTTCAAACACCTTGAAAACACCCAAACTACCCAAAATCCCAAAAATGGCCAAATTACCAAAATGCCCCTCCTTAGCCCAAAATTCTAAAAATTCCAAAAAAATCCCAAAAATTCCCAAAACCTCTCAAATATTCCTAATTTCATTTTTTTCAACTACCACATGACCCAATTTCGTCAATTTGACCAACTTTGACCAAAACCCCAAAATTGCCTTTTAAATGCCCATTTTTCCCCAAATCTACCTCAAATGTCTATCAAATTGGTCTCAATTTCCCCCAATTTCAATTTTAAACTCAAATTAATCCTTTATATAACCAATCTAGACCAAATCCAAGCCTAATTGGTCCATCATTTGAGCCCAATTTTGATTTAGATCAAAGCCCCAATTTTGACTACATGACCTAATCTCATCAAATTGAATGCCTTAACCCCAAAATTGGCACCCAATTTATATTGAAAACTCTTCATGAGGTTCCTATTGACTACTTTCAACAATCAATTTGGACTTGACCCAAGGATAGCCCAACCTAGACCCAAACCTAGCCCAATATGCCCAAATTGATCAAAATCAAAATTCCTCCAAATTGACCATCCAATTGAACTCAAAACCACTTTCATCCTTCACCAAAGTTGTTCCTTACAATCATATACACCAAATGAAACATTTATTTGGGCCAATTGACATGGCTAACCTAGCCCAAACACAATTTTTGGTCATTTGCACCCACTTGGACCTATGCATTAAATGTGGCCTAACCACTAAAGCCATCAAATTAAATCTACCACAGTCATTAGTTGGACCCTAAGACTCAGCCAAAAACCATCTAACCCAAGCTAGATGAGCCATGGACCCAAGGGTCCCTCAAATTAAGGGATTTGTTTCCATTTTTGCTTAGGCTTAAGATATCTTTGCCAAAACAATACCTCATTGCAATAAATTGCTGTGACATATTCCCCTGACTTCCCTGAGCCAAGAGGTGACCAATGCCTGGCCGGCCAGCCATCTTGGTGGCTGGAAAATGGCCAAAACCATGGTCAAGATAAGAGATTTTCACCCAATTCAAACCCAAAGGACAAATTAGCGCAACTGCTCATTGGAGCTTCTCTGCCCTCCACATAAGCAACCAAATGCACCCCTCAATTGGCCCTGGCAGCCAGCCTAGGCCATTTTATTTAAACTCCCCCTCCATGGACAAAAAGTGAGAGCTTGAAATTCCTTAAGGAGACTTTGTAAAATTTCTTCCAGAGCTTCCTGGAGACCTATTGAGCTTAACAAAACCTTCCCTAGCCACTCAAAGCCATTGGTCGAGTTCAATTTTGGAGCTCAATTTCAAGGCCGCAACAGGACATCATCCAAACCTCCACCAAATTCAAATTAATTGCTCCCACACCATCCTAATATCGAGAGAGGAAGATCCCCCACAAAAGCCTCATCACCCGGCCACCTTAAGGTGGACTTCAAGCAAACTCCCAAATCGGCCTTGGTCGATTTTGGTTCTAGGCATTTCACCACGACCAGAGGCTCCATCCTTATGCTCCTGAGACCCACACAAAGCTTCTACAAGCATCTAATCGATGCTACTCTTGTTGGACCAAGGTATTGAAAGTTAACCCTAAACCGAGCTTCTTTTAATTATTCATGAATATAAAGTCAATTTAAGGGTTCATCAAATGTATGGATGTGTTTGCCTAGTCAAGACGAGCATTTAACAAAAACCGCACTAAATTTCATTGAGAATCGAGTGAGATATTAGCATTTTAAAATGGATGGTTTTCGGGTCCAGCTCATTTGAGACAATGACCCGTGATCGTCAGATTGAGTGTGTATTGATTGGACGTCCTTGATTGTGTCGGACGGAGCGCAGTCCGATGGGGAGGGAAATGAGCTGGCTGGCGGTGCCCAATCAGTCAGTGACACATGGCCTGTTCGACCCGTATGAGGTTGACATGGATAAGTAGAAAAATAGGGGCTTCTTCTTATTTATTTAATCCCCTAAACTTTGAAAATACATAACTTTGTGTAGAAAAATCACAAAAATAAAATAAAAATACTCACTTGCTGAGTGAACATAGGAGAACAAAGTGGATTAAAATTTATTTATTTGATGAATATTTTATTTAAAAAAAATGAATTAGTGTTAGGAGTATTTTAACTCTCAATGCTTGTAGACTTATCACCATAACTTAAATTTTTGGCATGTTGTAGCCTCTGTCAAGGGGAACATTCTCTGATATTTCCAAAGTCAGAGGAGACCTCTAGACAAAGATCTATATTTTTCAAGTTTATGCACATTATTTGCTTAAATTAATCATAATAATTAGCATTTTCGCTGAGAAAAATCTATAATTTTTTTTTTGAATGTTTACTATGACCAGAGAACCCTTAAGAAAATTTCTCATTAGTTAAGTTATTTAAAATACCTCTAATATTTACAAATCCTAAATCACTAAGATAATTAATTTTGGAAAATACAAACATCAAAATGACTTGATTTTGATCTCCACTATTATTTAAGATCCAGAGAACTCTCCATAAAAAAATTAAAGCATTTTGAGTTCATTTGGTAACTTAAGTTGATTTTTAAAGATAAATATCATTTTAGCACTTAAATGATTTTTAAAAATCAAAATATAAATAAAAAATTTATAAAAACTTTTTTTTTGAGTTCTATGTGATTAGGGGTATTTTTTAAAATAAAATGGTATTTAAAATAAAAATTTCAAAGTCATTTAGATTAAATTTGATAAATTATGAAGTGTTAGAGCCTTAAGGGCAAATGTGTAATTTTGGAAATTTAGTCTTAATTAACATTTAGGCTTAATTCAAGGAGGATCTTAATTGACCCATGAATGAGGTAGGATAAAAATTTCAAAGTCATTTGAATTTAATTTTACTAAATTTATGAAGTGATAGAGCCTTAGGGGCAAATGTGTAATTTTGGAAATTTAGCCTTAATTAACATTTAGGCCTAATTTCAAAAAAGGAAATGGGAAATCTTTGATTCTAATTAACATATTTGGATGTTTGAAACACAAGAGGTTAACTGGTAGGAACCAACCTCACTTGTCATAATTAAAAAGGATAAATTTGCAATTTTCTTAAATTACATAAATATGGGAGTCTAGCCGATTAAATGATTCTAGATTTAGGAGTATGATTTTGGGTGTTAATAACTCACTAATTTAATACCCTATTTGATGAACAAAAAAAAAACATGAATCATCACCATCACTTAAAAGTCAATTTCATTTGCAATGACTAAGACACTCACCAAAATCATAAGGGTTTAATAGTGACTTAGGCTAAATCAAGTTTCATTTAAATAAGGATTAGAAAAGTAAACATTATTGAAAATTCAAACATCTTTCAAACACTACAAGTCCAAGTCAAAATTTGGCTAAGTCTCTTAAACTTGCCTCTTTAAGGGTCTTCACTCACATAATTCTTAAATTGAATTACGAGTGATAATTACCCTATTCTTATGGATAATTAAGGCATCAATGCTCACTGAACACTAAGGGTATTTACAGGATGAATTATTAAGCAACATAATAAGTTTAAAAGAACTCGAGATTTTCCACCAGACAGCGAGAGAGTAGCACGAACCTGCTTCTTTCTCTAGATCTGTTGGATACCTCGAGGTTCTACTTAACTTAATATGTTTTGCTTGACAAATATCATCCTTAATCAAATTAATAAGGACCCACCAAGATATGACCTAAGGTTAGGTAGGTCACCAAAATTTTACTTCCTTATTTCATATAAACTGCCTTAACATGCCTTTTAAGTTTCAGGTGGTGGAAAGAGAAGACTCGTCAGGTATGATTTTATAGTTTTCAGAGTCGTCTTTCTTGTACTTTTATGCTATACTTTTATGCTTATACAAATTTGCATGCTAAACAACTATGTCACCCTGCATGAAAACTAAAGCAGTTAGGATAGCCACAAAACTTTCTCATACTGTACTTTTATATCTGCAAATTTTCTTGCTAAACAACGACATCACCCTGCATGCCTGCAAATTTACATGCTAAACAAAGATGTCACCCTGCATGAAAACTAAAACCATCAGGATAGCCACGAGCTTGCATGTTAAACAATGATGTCACCCTGCATGAAAACTAAAACTGCTAGGATAGCCATTGCTAAACAAAGATGTCACCCTACATGAAAACTAAAACCATCAGGATAGCCACATAACCATAATTTGCATGCTAAACAACAATGTCACCCTGTATGAAAACTAAAACCATCAGGATAGCCACACAACCATAAGATTGCATTTACTTGCATGTATGAAAACAACATAAACTTGCATGTTAACTATAACCATAACCCAAAACTACGAACTTGCATGCTAAACAACGATGTCACCCTCCATGAAAACTAAAACTACTAGGATAGCCGCAAAACAAAAATTAAAATCAACCAAGATAAAATTCACCGCCACAACATTCAAAATATAAAACAACTCAAAATTTAATCATAAACATCACACAAAACTGCAATTGCAACTAAATTAAGAGGTCTCTATCGGATGATCGGGAATTCCTTGGAGGAGGTAACCTACGGTTGTTAACGAGGCTTCTCACGGTCTAAATAAAATTATGGAACTCATTAAGTTAAGTTTAGTAAGTTCATTTGGACTAAGTGAATCCAATAGAAAATAGTGGTGCCGGAACGAGGGAACCGTATGATCCTAACCAGTGTCGCTCTAATCAACTTTAACATGCCCCCATAAAATTTGAAGAACTACAACCATAGGGCCACCTGATTTGACATCATAACTTGACATACTAGAAAACTCAAACTCGTCGCAGCAAGGAGCTTGGAGCTAGCATGGTGGGCAGCACGGTCATCTTCAACAGTAAAACCTGTCTTCCACAGCTAAACCAATCTCCCTTCCTTAGATATAAGCAACAAAGCCATAGGACTTCGAGGTTGCCTGCTTATGCAACGTAAATCCTCACCTTAGCTTTAGGCCTTTGTACAGCCCTGCTATATAATATAAGCCCTAACTCGTCTTAGGATACTGAGGTTGTCGTTTGTCACAACCTAAATCCTTATATCTTCCAGGCTATTTGTGTGATCGTTTCACACGAATGTAAGACCTAACAAATAAAAATTGGCAGGATGAAACACCTATTCATTTCTCCTCAGAAATGAAGCCAAACATTAGGATAGCTTGGGAAGTCATCGAGGTTCTCCTCTGAATCCATGACATTCCTTAGTTCTTCTTCCTTTGGATTCTACAATAAAATGTTCCAAATTTGAACCAATCCCCTTGCACACCTCCATGTCCGATTTCTTTGGATTCTACAACGTAATGTTCCAAATTTGAACCAATCACCTTTCACACCTCTATGTCTGATTTCGGATTCTACAATAAAATGTTCCAAATTTGAACCAATCCCCTTTCACACCTCTACATCCAATTTTGTTGAAGAGTTGGAAGTCACCAAGGTTCTCCTCTAGATCTATGACATCCCCTAGTTCTTCCTCCTTTGGACTCTAATGTTCCAAATTTGAACCAATCCCCTTTCACACCTCTACATCTGATTTCGTTGAAGAGTCCCACCATGTTCCAAATTTGAACCAATCCCCTTGCACACCTCTATGTCCGATTTCGTTGAAGAGTCCTGCCTTCCAAATTTGAACCAATCCCCTTTCACACCTCTACGTCTGATCTCATTGAAAAGTCCTACCATTAAACTCCTTGAAGATAATATTTCCTGATTTTTATCGAGAGTCTTCTTAGGTGACTTTGGTTTAAGATGTAATTAACTATAGGGGCTTGCCCTTATAGGAAGCATGTCTGAACCTAGCTTAATATACCTGTAATTAACTATAGGGGCTTGCCCTTATAGGAAGCATGTCCAAACCCAGCTTAATATAAACTCGTAATTAACTATAGGGGCTTGCCCTTATAGGAAGCATGTCTGAACCCAGCTTAATATAAATCCTATTTAATTCTTTATATTAAATAGGGGAACTTGTCGGCAAATAGAAAGGTTTTGCAAACCAAACAGATGCCATATATTCCTTAATTTATTTGATCGAGTCTATCCTCAATTCTTGTGTTTATCCTTCGGGATAGATACAGGATTTGAGGTACAACACTTTTTCATTTAAACTATAAAAAATATGGGGCCAGTTTGAGTTCATATTTTTTTAAAAATATATATATATATATATATGGAAATTAAAACGTCCTTCCAAAGCGGGCGACTGGATTTTGATTTCGGTGACCGACAGCTTCTTACGGGCAACTCCTCCAACCAAAAATAACGTCGACATATATCCATCACAATATTAAAGGTGTTATCAAAAAAGTTCTTATCAATATGCATAACATCAATTTTATGTCTAATTAGATTAGTCCTTTAGTATGGAAGATCTCAGAAAGTACTCTACTTCATCTAGCTATGTGTTACACCAAAATCAAGAAGACAATTTGGAGCTAGATCTAGCTTCTCAGTGTTTTTTGATATTTACTAATCATTTGTAATAAATTGAATCAAGTTATCCTAAGGGATGGAAATGATATTTCAACCCCATTTCTAAATAATGAACTATATTCTTTTTGAATGGGTGATCATGGCCCAAAAAATATTTTTTGGTAATTGAGTCAAGAATTTTTCCTTCCATGTTTTAAACTGAATGCCTTGGACATGTTCATGCAGTAAGAACAAGTAAATTTCTTGGTAGTGCTCTAACCAGATAGGATTTTCTAAGCCAAGAAATCACTAATCGTCCACATAAGAGATGTTTTCATCTAAAATTTGTCTTATAGCGATATCATAATTCAACATACATGTTTTCCACAACATTTAAAGCTCATTAATCAGAAGCTATAAGTAAATGTCAATTTTTTCCCTTTGGGCTATGTGGACCTTGTATGATCAACATCATAAATAAGAATGACATGATCATGCACATATCGAGAGGCAAACTATATGACATAATGATTGTTGGTCAACATGAATATGGTGTTGTGGCTTGACTGTATCGGGTGAACCCATCTACACATAAAGTAAGTCTAACATTGTGTGCTTCGGATGCAATGTTCATATAGCTACAGTCAAAATGTCTCTAGGATTTACCATGTGACAGATGACTAAATTATGTCATATGATGTGAACATTTATATGCATAGAAGTAAACAGTTTCTAAAGTCGGGGTATGAGAGGAAGGTAAAAGAGATGCACTTATAGAATATTTTTTCCTTTTATCCCCTTTGTTTGAATCTATCAGCACTGCAAAATAAATATTTCATCTACATTACATCAGCCTTATAATATATCATGCAACCATTAAAACAATAATCTATCTTTTTAGATAATAGCACTAACTTGGATGCTAGCTTTTTGGTTTTGCACATCAACTGGAACTAAATTCCCTGAAGGGCTTGCCTTCTTCAATAATGTCCCTACCTGATTGAAGCATTCTATGGTCATTTTAAAATCATATTTGAAATTCAACATTATTAGCGTCATTGATAACTTCATATGCATAGTGCAAGCTTCCCATAAATGTTGTGTAGCATTTAATAATTGATAAAATTATTATTCTTCATTGTTCACTCCCAAAAAAATGAGCCCTACGTGTATCATGAATCATTTCTTCATATGTGATAGGATCGTAATCCTCTATTGGAGGAGCATAACTTATTAATGCACCAACTTGATCATATTGAACTTCTAGTTCCTACTCAATATGTGCAATCAAGTACCAATAATTTGGTTTAATTCTCTTGCAACATAGATGCAACTTAACTTTTTCAGGTGTTGGATACACTTGTTCCTTTTGCATTGCACAAGAACATCAAACGTTACTATCCAAAAGATAAATAGGCAACTGTGATACCACCTGCACAATTTTTTAATATCATTCAAGAACTCATTAGTGAATCCTTTTCGTTTTGAATATAATATATTATACATCAATGATCTCAAATTTTGAATATCCATCTACAACATAAACTTTATGAATAAGAACAACTAAATATCAAACATAAATATACTTTATATGCATTATATATCGAACACCTAAACAACAATCTTTATATAAAAACCACATACAATTCCAATGAACGACATACACATTACTTAAACTTCAAATTTAGCATAGAAACAAAACAATTCTTATGTACTCACCTGACACCTAAACTTCGAAGTATACATACAAACCACACAATTTTCATGTATTACACTCAACTAAATATGTTTTACACCTATTGGGATTAGCTAAATGAATTAATCTTTTTCTCCATTGTGTCCCATTGAGTGTCATGTTTTTATGTAATTCTAATAGATTATGCCCAAGTCTTCTTTGACATACATTTATCTTTCTTAATATAAGTCAAATATAAATCATCTACAATCCTAATAGGCTGATGAGATGGTCTACATTTAAGGTGACAAACTAACTAAGATAACTCTCTTTATTATTGTCTGTCACTGGAGCTGCACCAACCCTTTCACGGATATATTCTTTTTATATTTTGTATGTAAGTGTAAAACCACTCATCCACATAAGTATTAGAAGACTTGCCTCCGTCTTATTGTATGCTCTTTTAAGTATATGTGGGACTTTTCAATCACGTAATAGGCTCGTTGCTTTCCTCCAATTCGAATATCCAACTTGAATCTGATAAATAACATACCTGCCTAGCTAAATAAAATAAATTACTTTGAACAGTGAACCCAAAATTTCAAAATCTTTCATTCAAAACAAGATCATCACATGATCAATGTTTGTGATGAAACCATTTAAGACGACTTTCTCTAATCTTTTCAAAAGCAGGGGCAACACCAACCAATCCACGTAAACGTTAAAACACTCATCACCTGAGCATTCACATATCAACAAAACATAACTTAGTTTTTTTTTTCTTTTATTTTCAAATACTAGAGCAAGACCAACCCTTTTATTTATTTATCTACAACACCTAAACATTATTTTTCACACTATAACAACACAAATAGTATGCATTACAGATCTATCACCTGAACTTTAAATACCGTATACAAAATAAAACAAATCATATGCATTTTGAAACCTAACACTGAAATATAAGTTTTTACATACTTCGTAATGAAAAAACAAATATCTCTCTTGAAGTTAGAGATCACGAGAGAAGAAAGCATTACCTTAGGTCCATGCATGTGAAGAGGTCTTTGGAGGTGTGATTTCGTTGGTGGAATGCGCCTAGAAACGTCAGAGAAGCAGGCTAGTGGAGATTGCTCGTGGATGCATTGAAGCGAATGAGCTGAAGGAAGAAGAAAATAAATGACGGGTTATCACATAAGATAGATTTTTTTGAGCCTTTGCACCGGATTTTCGTTCAATTTGCATCAGATAATAATCAACACAATTAAGTAAACTTGTTGCATCGACACAAACATCGATACAAAGTTGATGACCCTAAATAACATCCAAGTTCACCATAAATTTTACAAAAATCCAATAACAATGATTGCGTCAACAAAATTTTGACGCTAATTCTCAACTTTCATGTAGTGTACTGGCCATCTGACACTACTATAACTACCAACTACAACTTATGTTACCAACTATGTCTTATATAGCTAATTACAACTACAACCTCCAATTACAATCTATGTGACGAACTACGACCTATATGACTAACTGCTATTATAGCTACTAACTACGACCTATGCGGGTCAATGTTGTAGCTTTCAATTATGACTTTATGACTAACTACTACTTTAGTTATCATCTATGACCAATGAGATTAAATATGACCTATGTAGTTGACTGTTGTAGCTTTCAACTATGGCCTCTGCAGCCAATTGTTGCTGCTGCAGTATCAAATATGACTAACTACATAATATAAATTTCAACTATGACCTCTGCGACCAATTAATATTATTGCAGTCACCAACTACAGTCTTTCTGATAAAACATTATCTTTGTAGCAACCAACTGTGGTATTTGCGGCCCACTGTCATTCTTATTGCCAAAAATTACATTTTTATAGCTCAATTATGACTATTAAAGTTGGATGACTATTGTACATATGTAACTATCAGCATTGTAATTTCACATTCTCAAATTCATGAGAAAAATAGACTTATGTACTTACAATCATATAGTGGATCACTTTGACTGGGCCAAGCCCCATAGCTTGTTCCGTTTCTAGGGCTTTTTCACATTAAAAATCTTGGTGTTTTCTCTTAAATTTTGATTATAGGAGTGTATTGAATCTCCGTGTGATTATAAGACATTAAATATCATTCTATCGTTGCAAATCTTTCAGCACAGAACAAAAATAAAAGTATATTATCTCAAATTTCAGATCAAATAATTAAGTTTTATAATTTATTTCCAGTTAAAATATCCTTTTAAAATATTATGCTTTTAAAAAATTGAAATAACTTGTATCAGGTGCATTCTATTTGAGTACGCACNAGATCAAATAATTAAGTTTCATAATTTATTTCCAGTTAAAATATCCTTTTCAAATATTATGCTCTTAAAAAATCAAAATAATTTGTATCAGGTGCATTCTATTTGAGTGCAGATGAATTTGTATGCAACATAAGATCAAAGATATTTAATGATAATTATTTTAGAAAGGAAATATACATACAAATCACACAATTCTTATGTGCTTATATATCTAACATCTAAAATTTAATATTTATCATTATAATATTTTTTGTCATAAAGTTATGCATAAAAATTATTATTTCACTTTTAAAAAAANGGAAATATACATACAAATCACACAATTCTTATGTGCTTATATATCTAACATCTAAAATTTAATATTTATCATAATAATATTTTTGTCATAAAGTTATGCATAAAAATTATTATTTCACTTTTAAAAAATAAAGTGACCAACTAAAGCTTAAGTGATCACCTATGGTCTATGTAGCTCATGCAGCTCTTAGCTCTTGCTTTAATGGTCTCTAAACGTTATTGCAACTTACCACCATGAATCATGTGACTATTTATGACTTACATGACTCACTACTCATGCAGCTACTAACTCCGCCCTCTATGGCCTACTAAAGTTAGTGCAACTCCTTACTATGGCCGACGTGGTATACTACTTTCATTACATCCCTCAGCTATGACCCTTATGGCCAACCAACACTATCGAGGCTCACCATTATGGATAATGTAACCAACTACGACCTACCTGACTCACAGCTTATACAACTCCCAACTCCGGTCTCTGTGGCCAATGGACCTTTGTGCAACTGCCTACATGGTTGAATGTTATCATTACAACCCTCTGTTACGACATTTGTGGCCAATTGATGATATCACAACTCACCACTACGCCTATGTGACCAACTATGACCTGCATGACTCACAAATCATGGAGCTTCCAACTAAGCCTTACGTGGCTCGTTGCTACTGCGACATTCAACAATGGCCTTAGTTGCCAGCTAATGTTATTGCAACTTTCAACTATGTTCTTTGTGGCCAGCCAACACTTCTTAAGTTATTTGTTGTAGCTTCTATACTCCTTAAGCTATTTGTTGTAGCTTCTATACAACTATTAAAGTTGGACCACTATTGTAGTTCTACACTTCTAATTTTCCTAATGGTAGACATATGTATTCATAATTACATAGTAGATTACTTCGATTGGGGTAAGTCCCATGGATTTTTTCCTCTCGAGGATTTTCCACACAAAAATCGTGTTGTCTCCTATTCTTCTCTATTATTTGTGTGTGAACTGGATTGTTGCACAACACTGAAACGATAATTCATTACTCTATTATCACGAATCTTTCAACACCCAATTATAATAAAAATGATAATTATTTACTAGATTAAAATTAATCTTATTAATTATTAATATAAAACTAATAAATTTAATATTAATAAAATCATAAGATATTTTAGTTTAAATGAAGATTATAAAGGGAATGANTTAGCTCTTGCTTTAATGGTCTCTAAACGTTATTGCAACTTACCACCATGAATCATGTGACTAATTATGACTTACATGACTCACTACTCATGCAACTACTAACTCCGCCCTCTGTGGCCTACTAAAGTTAGTGCAACTCCTTACTATGGCTGACATGGTATACTACTTTCATTACATCCCTCGATTATGACCCTTATGGCCAACCAACACTATCAAGGCTCACCATTATGGATAATGTAACCAACTACAACCTACCTGGCTCACAACTTATACAACTCCCAACTCCGGTCTCTATGGCTTATGGACCTTTGTGCAGCTGCCTACATGGTTGACTGTTATTATTACAATCCTCTGTTACAACCTTTGTGGCAAATTAATGATATCACAACTCACTACTACGCCTATGTGACCAACTACGGCCTGCATGACTCACAAATCATGGATCTTCCAACTAAGGCTTACGTGGCTCGTTGCTACTGCGACATTCAACAATGGCCTTAGTTGCCAACTAATGCTATTGCAACTCTCAACTACGTTTTTTGTAGCCAGCCAACACTCCTTAAGTTATTTGTTGTAGCTTCTATACTCCTTAAGTTGTAGCTTCTATACAATTATTAAAGTTGGATCACTATTGTAGTTTTACAGTTCTAATTTTCCTAATAGTAGACCTATGTATTCATAATTACATAGTAGATTACTTCGATTGGGGTAAGTCCCATGAATTTTTTCCTCTCCAGGATTTTCCACACAAAAATCGTGTTGTCTCCTATTCTTCTCTATTATTTGTGTGTGAGCTGGATTCTTGCACAACACTGAAACAATAATTCATTACTCTATTGTCACGAATCTTTCAACACCCAATTGTAATAAAAATGATAGTTATTTACTAGATTAAAATTAAGCTAAAACTAATACATTTAATATTAATAAAATCATAAGATATTTTAGTTTAAATGAAGATTATAAAGGGAATGTTTTCAATATATCAAATATTTCATTTAAAAATTTGTCATAATTATCTTTTTTATATATTTTTTTTAAATTAAACAATCAAAATAACATGAGAAAAATCATATAAATTATTTGAATTGAGAAACACCATTTAAATGCATATTTATTTGCTTTATAAATAAATTACCATTTAATTATTAAGTGCATGTTTGTACTTTTAAGGAATTATTACTTTTTATTTATTTCTTTGCTATCTTGTATTGAGACACATTTAAATCGGATGCTATTGATATATTTTGTTTCCACTATTTAAGAATGTATTATTTGACAAAAATAATATGACTCATTTTTAAAAATACAAAATAATATAATTTTAGAAATGACATATTATATTGCATTAAAATGTCAATAATAATTTTCCTAAATAATAGTAATTTTATAATATGATGTCTCTCTATATAAATAAGATTATTTAAATATTAACAATTTTATAAAAAAATATTTAAATGTAATTTAATATAAATAATTATGATATCTCTCTATATAATAAGATTAAAATATAATATAGTGGCATTTTAAGATTAATAGCATCTCTATAATCTTAAATTAATTTTTTTTAAATATATCATAGAATAATAAAATAATTTTTATATGTAACAATTTGAAATTATATAATAAACATAAAGATGATTTACATATTTAACGCTCAAATTTCTTTATATAGACAACAAACATTGAGGACTCGACCAACAATCTCGTCGCTTTCGAGCACCACCTATGGAGAAAAATTTGCGTACGTCTACGTGTGTTAAGGATGTTATTCAGAGGGTACTGAGGGGTTATATATGCGTTATACCCCCTTGCAATTTCCTTGTAACCTACCTTTAACCTACATGTAAACTATAAATCAGTTTCGCGCTTCTGTTTTCATATATTTGTAGGTTACATGGAGGTTACAGGAGAAATAACACGAATATAACCCCCTAATACCGGAGATATAACACAAATATAACCCCCCAATACGCTCTGTATAACCTTCTGACGTACGCAACGCTGCGTACGTCTTACTTACGCGAATTTTTCCCCCACCTATGACTTCCTTTTGCCTCCTAACTTATAATATGAGGGTTGACAAATTTATAAATATATCAATATTAAAAAAAAAGAAAGTAATATCTGAAAGAACATCATGCACCTCATTATAATCAGAAATTATAATTTTTTCAACATGTTTTCACAAAAGTTGATGTGTATTACTTTTGGAAGGATCAATAACTATNCTCTATATAATAAGATTAAAATATAATATAGTGGCATTTTAAGATTAATAGCATCTCTATAATCTTAAATTAGTTTTTTTAAATATATCATAGAATAATAAAATAATTTTTATATGTAACAATTTGAAATTATAAAATAAACATAAAAATGATTTACATATTTAACGCTTAAATTTCTTTATATAGACACAACAAACATTGAGGACTCGACTAACAATCTTGTCGCTTTCAAGCACCCCCTATGGAGAAAAATTTGAGTACGTAAGACGTACGCAGTGCTGCGTGCGTTAATGATGTTATTCAGAGGGTATTGAGGGGTTATATCTGTGTTATACCCCCTTGTAACTTCCTTGTAACCTACCTGTAACGTACATGTAACCTATAAATCAGTTTCACGCTTCTGTTTTCATATATTTGTAGGTTACATGTAGGTTACAGGGATGTTACAGGAGATATAACACGAATATAACCCCCTAATACTGGAGATATAACACAAATATAACCCCCCAATACACTCTATATAACCTCCTGACGTACGCAACGCTGCGAACGTCTTACGTACACAAATTTTTCCCCCACCTATGACTTCCTTTTGCCTCCATTAAGACCGGCGAACCTAACTTGTAATTTGAGGGTTAACAATTTTATAAATACATCAATATTTAAAAAAAAAAAATAATATGTGAAAGAACATCATACACCTCATTATCATCAGAAATTATAATTTTTTCAACATGTTTTCACAAAAGTTGATGTGTATTAATTTTGGGAGGATCAATAACTATATATCATTCATTGGTAGATGTACATAATATGAATTTATTTTTTTTAACCCTACAATTTAACTTTCATATTAATTAAAAATAATTAGTGTAATGTATTAATAGATCATTATAACTTTTCAAGAAGAAAAACACAGATATGCAAANCAGAAATTATAATTTTTTCAACATGTTTTCACAAAAGTTGATGTGTATTAATTTTGGGAGGATCAATAACTAAATATCATTCATTGGTAGATGTACATAATATGAATTTATTTTTATTAACCCTACAATTTAACTTTCATATTAATTAAAAATAATTAGGTAATATATTAATAGATAATTATAATTTTTCAAGAAGAAAACATGGATATGAAAATTTTTTATTTCTTTTAATTTTGATAAATCTAAATTTATTTTCATAATAATTGATAATGTTATTGACAGNCAAAACGAGCTAAATACGAACCAACAAATCATTGTTCGTGTTCGAATACTTTATACATCAAGCTCTAAAAAAAGTCATTGTTCGGCTCGTTAACTTAGCGAGTGAATCAACCGCTTAACAAGCTGTTTTGACATCCTTATGCAAGCCAATCTCAGATCAATTTAAGTCAATATTGGGTCAATTTTGGGTTAGTAGGTCAACTTGAACCTAATCCAAAAATTAAACGAGGTAGAGTTCTTAACCTGAACACAACCCTAAAATTCTTTAGGTCAACCAGACTCAAGTTTTCTGAGTAAGATAACACGCCGAATCCTTTTTTGACACCCCTTACTTCGCCTAGATATAAATACATACATAAATATATATCCAACACGTAAACTTTATTTTTTTTTCATATATACCACCCAAATATTTCATGCCACCAAAAAAACCCACTATTTTAACATTTAAATTATAAATTACTTCTTTTTATACTTAAAAAAAAGTTTCATATATAAAAATTGAAGTTTAAGGGTTACAAAAATGCCTTACTAACCTGAACTTGACCTCCCGTCAACTTGAAATTGACATGAGATTGAGTCGAAATCTAACCATAATAGCTATTATATCTTAGATAAATGATCAGTTATACGGGCCAGGCTCTATTCAAGTAGTATCAGGCTGGGTTAAACCCAAACCCAAGCTGGTTTCATCTCTGTTCACCAACAAACATCAATCGATCTAAGAATGAATCAATACGAAGAACTCAAACTAACTTGCCGATTTTGCCTCAGAATCTATCTTGACACACTCATCAAAACCACCTACACAGCTCCACCTCCCTTTTAAGGGAAAGTATTAAGGCATAACTAATCTAATTCAATGGATATAATTATCAAATCTTCATTTTATGAAATACCTATGTTTGGTTATATTCAGTAATTTAAATATTTACCATTGGTGAAATTTTACTATAAAATCTTACCTCTACTCTCATCTACAAATATGTCTTTATGATTCATAACATCTTATTACGAAGTTCCATTCATAATAGTTTTTTTGTAATCTTTTCAAATACTGTTATAACTCAATAAAATGTTTTCAAATTATTATTATTGTTTTTTAGCCAAAATTATTGAATTTAACTTTAAAATTTAAAAAAAGCTAAAATAAATTTTGGAATATTAATCATGTTGTGAAATTTAGGGCGAAGAAAAAAATAGTAACGACACAAATCCAGAAGAACACAGAGATTTAACGAGGTTCGGCAAAGATGCCTACGTCCTCGGGAGCAAAGCAACGACTTTCTTTCAATATTCAGAAAAGATGTTACAGAATAGAGGGATACCTCAGGGGGTTACTAAACAACCTATTTATAACCCCAGGAGTAAACCCTAAGCACAATATGTAATTACATTATTACCCTTGTACTATACTGCGAGGCTTTGCCTCCGCACCCCAACCCACGTAATTTCCCAATTTGGACAGATTCTTCTGCTCCGCTCCACTTCGATCCAGCGTCTGTCCCTATATGGTATATGAGTCATACCATAACAAATCTCTACCTTGCCGAATATCCAGCCCCTTAGAAGAAAAATACANTGAAATTTAGGGCGAAGAAAAAAACAGGAATCGACACAAATCCAGAAGAACACAGAGATTTAACGAGGTTCGATAAAGATGTATGCATCATTGGGAGCAGAGCGGCGAATTCACTATTTTAGAGGAGTTACATACCCATATGGTTACAAATTTATTTATAGATAAAACCAACAGATAATTACAAACACGCCCTCGCTCCCCCAACTCACTAATCCAAGAGACACACCTCTTCACACCAAGAGTTACACATCTTCATTCCAGAAGACACACCTCTCCAAATTCAGGAGACTCCAAATTCCTGATATATGAGCCATACCTAACAAATCATATTCTCAACATTTTTATTTTTTGTTTTTTCACTGCTTTCATAAACGTTTTTGTTTTCTTTCTCCAAAAGATGATGATCATGATTGTCTTTTTAGCAAATAATAGACAAATTAACTATCACAGCTAGTTGTTCTGATTTTTTTTTTATTTGCTATGTTTTATAAAATAAGAAGAAAGCTACACATTTAAGGCCCATTTGAGGCGGCGGTAAGGCACAAATCTATGTTATCCCACCTCTCCTGAATAGATGTGGAGGTAGTTTTTTTAGCTGTGGTTCGACAAAAAAAAAATTATAATAGCTACTGCAGTTTTTTGAGTATTAGCATATTATTTAGTAGTCTTAAAAATATTTTTTAATAAGTTGCAGCTAACTCAAACAGGCCCTTGCTGTTGCAATAAGCAATCACTCAATATGTTGCAAATGATTTGGTGTGCTCTCTCTCAAAAAGCAAATACAAGTGTAATCCAAATGAGTTGCAAGAGTTGGGGTTAACTCCTTGGAGCTTAATGAAAAATATTGGACCTAATTAAAATACCAGAGTATATATTTATTAGAAGACAATAGTGTCATANTCAATGTGCTTGGTTCTCGCATGGTACACCTGGTTCTTAGCCAGATAAATAACACTCTGACTGTCACAATGCAACTGAACTCCACCTTGCTCAACGCCAGTTCCTTTACTAGCCCAACAAGCCACAAGACTTCTTTAGCAGCTTCAGCTTCTGTCATGTACTCTGCTTCAGTTGTAGATAATGCCACAATAGACTGAATTGTTGATTTCCAACATATACGCCCTCCACCAAGTGTAAACACACACCCAGTTGTAGAACTTCTGCCATCCAAATCACCTGCATAGTCTGAATCAACATACCCCACAATTGAAGGATCATTCTGCTGACTACCAAAAATAATTCCATGTCCTACAGTACCCTTCAGATACCTGAAAATCCACTTGACTGCTTCCAATGTCGCTTTCCAGGTTTAGCCATGTATTTGCAAACATGACTAACGACATGAGCCAAATCAGGACGAGTACATACCATTGCATACATCAAGCAGCCAACTGCACTGACATATGGAACCTTTGCCATGTCTTCAATTTCTGTATCAGTCTTAGGATACTGTTCTGAAGAAAGCTTAAAATGATTTGCCAAAGGAGTGCTTATTGGCTTTGTTTTGCTCATCTCAAACCTTTCTAGCACTTTCTCAACATAGCCTCGTTGAGATAAACATAATCGTCTTGCCGTGAGATAAACATAATCGTTTTGAGTCTCTGTCTCGATGAATCTCCATTCCAAGAATCTTCTTCGTAGGACCCAAGTCTTTCATGTCAAATTCCTAACTCAATAAAGCTTTCAAACCAGAGACATCATTCATATTCTTTGCAGCAATCAGTATATCATCAACATACAATAACAGAAAAATAATAGAATCATCATCAAGGTTCTTCACATAAACACAACAATCATACTCACATCGCCTGAAGCCAATATGCATCATGTAGGAGTCAAACCGCTTGTACCATTGTCTTGGAGACTGTTTCAACCCATACAACGATTTCTTTAACTTGCAAACTAGATACTCATGTCCATGTTGAGTGAACCCTTATGGCTGCACTATGTAAACTGCTCCTCCAAATCACCATGCAAGAAAGCAGTTTTAACATCCATCTGCTCCAAATGCAAATCCCAAATAAAGAAAGCAGTTTTAACATCCATCTGCTCCAAATGCAAATCCCAAATAATCACCATGCAAGAAAACAGTTTTAACATCCATCTGCTCCAAATGCAAATCCCAAATAACTACTAATGCAAGCACTACCCTAATTGAAGTATGTCTGACCACATGAGAAAAGATTTCATCATGATCTATCCCCTTCTGCAGTGAAAATCCCTTTGCAATTAGTCGAGCCTTGAACTTTTCCCCTTCTTTTTCTGATATTGTTGGTTTCCTTTTGTAGACCCATTTGCACCCAATAGCCTTATTTCTCTTTGGAAGCTGAACTAGCTCCCATGTGCGATTTTTCTGCAAAGACTCCATCTCTTCAACCATTGCACTCATCCATTTTTCTTTCTCTTGGCTGGTGATAGCTCCTTAAAAAGTGGCTGGATTATCGCTTCTGATGAGAAGTGCACAAGAGACCAAATCTTCATAACCCAATCTGCTAAGAGGCCTTACATTGGTGTGTCTCTGTCTATCTCTGGCTAAATTATAATTATGCAGATCATCTGGAATAGATTCACCATGTGTTGGAGTTGAAATTTCACCTCTCTCAGAAGCTACTGACTGTTGTTCTAAATCCATCTGCACTGCATTTGAACTGGAACTCTTCTCTGACACCTTATCTTGATTCTACTGTAACATAAACAACTCATTAAAAACTGCATCTCTGTTGATCACCATCTTCTTTGCAATCGGATCCCAAAACTTGTATCCTTTCACACCTTTCTTATAGCCCAGAAATATGAACTTCTTAGATTTTGTATCAAGTTTTGATCTTTCATCTCCAGGTATATGCACATAAGCAGGACATCCTAAAATCTGTAAATGATCAAATTTAATTGGATTACATGTCCATACCTCTTTTGTGACCATGCCACCCAATGATGCTCGAGGTGATCTATTGATGAGATAGTATGTCATATTCACAGCCTCTGCCCAGAAACTCTTAGGAAGTCTTGCATTCATTCTCAAGCACCTTGCTCTTTCAGTTAAGGTCCTGTTCATCCTTTCTGCCACACCATTTTGCTGTGGTGTCTTACGCACTGAAAAATGCCTCTAAATCCCATGCTCCTCATAGAACTTCTGAAACTACGAATTTGTGTACTCTGTGCCATTATCAGATCTCAAATACTTGATCTTTCTGTCAGTTTGGTTTTCCACCTCAGCTTTCCACAGCTTGAATTTAGAGAAGACTTCAGATTTCCGCTTCAAGAAATACACCTAAACTTTCATGGAGAAATCATCAATAAAGGTAACGAAATACTGAGATTCTCCCAATTACAACTCCCCAGTAGGGCCCCATACATCAGAATGCACATAATAGAATCTCTTCAGTTTTATGTTTTCCGGTCATAAAACTGACTCTAGTCTGTTTTCCCAAGAATAAAGAACTTACAAAGATCAAGTTTGCAACTTTTAACACCATGCAACAGATTTCTTCTATGCAATTCCACCATTCCACGTTCACTGAGATGACCCGGACTCATATGTCATAGCTTTGTACTATCATCATCTGACACCACAGAATGGACTCCACCTACAACTGTACTCCCCAACAGTTTGTAGATATTGCATGCAGTTAACTTTCCTTTCATCACCGTCAGTGCACCCTTAACAATTTTGATGGTTTCCCTATCCTCATCAGCCTTAGGAATAAAACAATTTCTGTGTAGAGTGCCCAAATAAATCAGATTCTTCTTCAAATCTGGAATATATCTGAAATCACATAACATTCTAAATGTGTCATCATACATCTGAATTTTGACTTCACTAATACTAGCAATATTGCAACATCTATCATCTCCCAAATAGATTGAGCCAGAATTAGTTAACCTGTATGAAGTAAACCACTCCTTGTTAGTTGTTATGTGATAAGAGCACCCTGAATCCAGAATCCATGCATCTGTGAACTGAGTTATCGCCATAACTACAATCTGAATTTTCACTCTGCACCACATTTACAAACTTCGATGAAGTATCACCTTTCTCCCCAATCTGCTTCTTTAGCATTGAACAATCTCTCTTCATATGACCTGACTCCTTGCACTTGTAACAATGAAATTATTTTTACCTCTAGACTTTGATCTGGAATTTCGCATTCCAGATCCCTCATTCTCTTTCTTCCTTCCACGTTCATGCTTACTCTTCACATATAAATTGTCACAATGAGAGCTTTCTACTGCATTCTGCTTCCGCTGGTTGTGAGCCAACAACGCTGCAGTAGTCTCATCAACTTTGATAGTCTCTTTCTCATATGTCAGAGTAGTCACCAGGTGTTCATAAGAAGAGGGCAATGAACACAACAAAACCATCGCTCGATCTTCATCCTCAATACTCACATCAAGCCGTGACAAGTTTGTGATTATTTGATTAAAACCATTAATATGTTGCACCAGATCAGAACCTTCTTACATCTTCAACCCATACAGCTTTTGCTTTAGATACAACTTGTCTGTCAGAGATTTAGTCATAAACCGAGTTTCCAATTTCTTCCAATTTTCCCCTAGAGATTTTAAATTCATCACGTGATACATAACATCATCTGCTAGGCATAGACGTATAGTCGCTGCTGTTCGCTGTTGCAATTCTTCCCAATCTTCATCCTCCATAGCATCTGGTTTTATGGCCCTCAGGGCCTTCAAGATTCCCTGTTGTGCCAACAGATCCTTTATCCTGGTTTGTCATAATCCGAAGTTACCAGTTCCGTCGAACTTCACCACATCGAATTTTGCACCAGAAAATGCTATCTGAAAATTAATCCTGCAATAAAAAACTTTTGCAAATTCCTCTGCAAAAATCCTTGCTTAGAACCTTTTTTAAAAAAAAAGAAAAAAATTGAAATATATTCTTAATTAAGACCCCCTTAATTAAAATATTAACTTTAGTTAACAAATTTCAAAAAAAAAAAACTTTCCTTCTCAACCTCCAGCCTCTCCGCAGCAAAGAAAGGCAAAGAATATCTCATATCTCCGGAGAATATAGTAGAAATAAAAGATTCCTTGATTCATCTTTTTCTTTCTCCACGAATATTCTTCAAATAGAAATCAAAGATTCCTTGATTCCTGAGGCCAACAATGGAAAGTCCGAATTTCTTCCCGGACCGCGATACTTCCTTTTCCTGGCAGATCTCTGGCGGAAATCACGCAGCTTCTTCTGCCTCGCGAACCTTGGCAGCGAGTCCCTGGAACACAACTTCGCCTACTCGTGCGACCCACCCTCTGCCTCGTGATGCCTCCCACTCTGTTGTACCGATCACAACTTCCCAGAGCTTCTTCGCAAAAATCCTCTGTCGCGCGCACAAATTTGCGGACCTTCTTATCGAGCGAATGAACCCCGCGCAAAACCTTCGCCGAAGATTTGGCCTTCGAACTCCCACGATCCTCCGCTCCTTTCCCGCGATTCATGATCTCTAACAGGTCAAACTGTTCCTTAACGTCACGGAAGAACTTCGAACCCGAAGCCAAATCTCTCGGCTGTCGCCGAAAAAATCGCCGTCGAATATTTTTTTTCTGACCTAACATTGCTTTGATACAACTTGTTGAGAAAATTAAGGCGAAGAAAAAAACATGAATCGACACAAATCCAGAAGAACACAGAGATTTAATGAGGTTCGACAAAGATGCCTACGTCCTCGGGAGCAGAACGACGACTTACTTTCAATATTCAGAAAAGAGGTTACAGAAAAGAGGGATACCTCCTGAGGTTACTAACATGTCTATTTATAACCCAATGAGTAAATCCTAAGCACAATATGTAATTACAGAATTACGCTTGTGCATACCGCGGGGCTTAGCCCCCGCACCCCAACTCACATAACTTCCCAACTTGAACTGATTCTTTCGCTTCTTTTCGATCCAGCGTATGTCCCTATAAGTNTATATATATATATATATATATATATATATATATATATATATATATATATATATATATATATTCCAAAAAAAATTTAAGGACGGCAGCTTGCGTGTTCAAAGTTTGGGATTAAGCCGGATATTATAAACAAATTAATAACTAAGGGAAAAGAAATACAATCACGACACCAAAATGTCGCGTATCTACCTACTTAATTTGAATGTAACATGTTTAGTCAATAATCATCCCTTCCCGCTGGCCTGAAATTCTAAAATAAAATTAACATAAAATAAAATAATTAAAGAAGATTTACATACATACCATACCTCACACTAATATTTTAATATTTACATATAAATAATCAATATGTATTTTACTTTTTAAAAATTATATATTTAAAAATATTAAAAAAATATAATTTTCTTATAAAATAAATTATATTATAAATTTTATATATCCAATGCGTCTTTATCCATAATTACAAAGTCAAATGGTTGACCAAATTTTTTTTCCAATCAACGTGCGGCCACGCGGATCAACTCCTTCCTCATCCTGTTTTACATTTATATCCCGCCTTCCCCACTTTCTTCCTCCCACAGCCAAAAAAATGGCAGCTTTCATCAATTCCTCCTCCCTATCCATCTCCCTCCTCCTCCTCCTCCTCCTCTTCTCCTCTCCTTCCTCCGCAGCTCGCCCCCACGCCCTCGTCGCCCCAATCTCTAAAGACCCCAAAACCCTGCAATACCTCACCCGCATCAACCAGCGCACTCCTTCCGTTCCTCTCAAACTCGCCGTCGACCTCGGCGGCCGCCATCNATACATACATATATGTATATATATGTATATATATATATATATATATATATATATATATATATATATATATGTATATATATATATGTGTATATATATGTATGTATATATATTATATAATTAAGGGCGGCAGCCTGCGTGTTCAAAGTTTGGGATTAAGCTGGATATTATAAACTAATTAATAATTAAGGGAAATGAAATACAATCACGACACCAAAATGTCGCGTATCACCTACTTAATTTGAATGTAACATGTTTAGTCAATAATCATCCCATCCCGCTGGCCTGAAATTCTAAAAAAAATTAACATAAAATAAAATAATTAAAGAAGATTTACATACATACCATAACTAAGTCTAATATTTTAATATTTACATATAAATAATCAATATGTATTTTACTTTTTAAAAATTATATATTTAAAAATATAATTTTCTTATAAAATAAAATTATTTAATTTATTTTATATATCCAATGCGTCTTATCCATAATTACAAAGTCAAACGGTTGACCGTTTTTTTTTTTTCCCAATCAACGTGCGGCCACGCGGATCTACTCCTTCCTAATCCTCTGTTACATTTATATCCCGCCTTCCCCACTTTCTTCCTCCCACAGCCAAAAAAATGGCAGCTTTCATCAAATGCTCCTCCATATCCATCTCCCTCCTCCTCCTCCTCCTCTTTTTCTCCTCTCCTTCCTCCGCAGCTCGCCCCCACGCCCTCGTCGCCCCACTCTCCAAAGACCCCAAAACCCTTCAATACCTCANAAACCAGCCAAAAAAATGGCAGCTTTCATCAATTCCTCCTCCCTATCCATCTCCCTCCTCCTCCTCCTCCTCCTCTTCTCCTCTCCTTCCTCCGCAGCTCGCCCCCACGCCCTCGTCGCCCCAATCTCTAAAGACCCCAAAACCCTGCAATACCTCACCCGCATCAACCAGCGCACTCCTTCCGTTCCTCTCAAACTCGCCGTCGACCTCGGCGGCCGCCATCTCTGGGTCAACTGCGAAACCAACTACATCTCATCCACTTACCACCCAGTCCCCTGCAAATCCGCCCTCTGCTCCCTTGCCCGTGCAGACGGCTGCGGCGACTGCTTCTCCTCCCCTCGCCCCGGCTGCAACAACAACACCTGCGGCGTCTCCCCTGAAAACCCCTTCACCCACACCAGCACCAGTGGCGAGCTCGCCACCGACACCCTCTCCATCCCTTCCACCGACGGCTTCACTCCTTCCTCCCCTGCCACCGATCCCTCCTTCCTCTTCTCCTGCGCACCCGCCTTCCTCACCCGCGGCCTCGCTGCCGGCTCAGCCGGCGTCGCCGGCCTTGGCCGTACCCGCATCGCCTTACCATCTCAACTCGCCGCTGAATTCAGCTTCCGCCGCCGCTTCGCACTCTGCCTCCCTTCCAACCCCCGTGTCACCGGAGCCCTTTTCTTCGGCCCCGGTCCCTACAGCTTCCTTCCCGGCATCGACGTCTCTCAATCACTCCTCTACACTCCACTCCTCACCAACCCCGTCAGCACCGCTGGAACCTCCACCAAAGGGGAGCCTTCCTACGAGTATTTCATCGGCGTCACCGCCATCAAAGTCGGTGGAACCGCGGTGGCATTGAACAAGACGCTGCTGACAATCGACAAGAAGACGGGGTATGGAGGAACCAAAATAAGCACATCGGTGCCGTACGCCACGCTTGAGACAAGCATATACAAGTCGGTTACTGCGGCGTTTTCGGCCGCGCTGGCGAACGTGACGAGGGTGGCGGCGGTGGCTCCGTTCGAGCTGTGCTATGATGGGAAGGAGTTGGGGAGCACGAGGGTGGGGCCGGGGGTGCCGGCGGTGGAACTAGTTTTGCAGAATGAGAATGTGTTCTGGATCATATATGGGGGGAACTCCATGGTTGAGGTGAAGAGCGGGGTGTTCTGTTTTGGGTTTGTGGACGGAGGGAGGACGGCGAGGACATCGATAGTGATTGGGGGGTATCAGTTGGAGGATAATTTGGTGGAGTTTGATTTGGCATATTCCAGGGTTGGATTCAGCTCGACGCTGCAATTCCAGCGAACCACATGCGGTAATTTCAACTTTACATCCAGCCCATGATGATTGATGACCGTTTGGATTGGTTTTATTTTTCATGTTTTTCTATTAACGAATAAGAATGAGAGGTGACTGCGACAAACTTCATTGTTTATCAAGATGTTGTTTATGAAGATGTTGGTGTCATCTTATATGACATGATGTAATAAATTAAATAAATTTGTATTCTTTTTTTTTTAAGAGAAGTGTTCTAATTTTTTNTATATATATATATATATATATATCTTTTTGACTAATTGTAAAATTTCATCTCTGGATAAGTTTGTGGGTGAATTGGTATGCATTATTCACTATAAAGAAGAAGCTTAGTTTGTGAATGCATAAATTGATGCTAAATATTATTTTTGTAACTAACACTCAATTCTAATATATTTGCATGTATAATACCAAAACTTTAATATATTATTGAATTTGAATCTCTTGTGTGAAAGACACCTAAGGAATAGAGGGTAGAATAAGGGAGAGAAAGAGAGAGAGAGTGCACACTAAAGAACTGATTCTTTGATTACTAATTAGTCTTAAATATAGAAATGAGTGCCTTATTTATGAGAAAAGGTGATAAAATGTAGATAATTGCCTACTTACCCCTGCTTTAATAGGGTGTTACAGGAGTTTTTAGGTATGCATATAAATGAGCATATGGTTCAACTACCTTATCACTCGGTCGATTGAAATTGCTAGTCCTTAGGTTGACTAGGTTTGTTTGGGCGACTTTGTTGATTTGGGGCTATCGATCTGCTCTGGTTGATCTCTAGCCACTCAGACTTCACTTGATCGACTAGAGTCAATCAATTGATTGTCTTGGTCTGGCTGTCGACTATCGACTCCTATATGATGAGTTTCTGTCGTAATGATGAGAATAGGCTGTGGGGTAGATGATTAATAGCTCTAATCCGACAAGTAGCTCACCTTCTAACAGAAGGCCCCTTTGTGGTGTTGGTTGTCTATCGTGGTGAGAACCTTCAACCTTCTGAATAGTCTCAGAGGCACTTTTTGAGGAAAATTGTGATAATGGTGCGAGAGGGTTAATGCATTTTCCCACTGGATAGAACTTGGCCTTTGGCTCAGATGAATTTCGTTCCATCGATTATAGGTCCTGACACAAAGAAACTGTATTTGGTCTGACGACACAACGTTTCGTCTTCTTCCTTCTGTGGCCATTCTTAGTCGCATTTTGTCTTCTAATATGTTGAATTTTCTCGAGATTTGTGTTGACGCATTTCTGATGTACATATTTTAGTTTCCTTAGTTTCTTATTTCTAGAAAGTGACAATTTCAATAAGAAATAGAAAATTAAATGCGAGAGGTGGATTCATTTATTTCATAATTAACATTTTATTAATTGAATTCCTTTAATTTTCGTGCTCGTGGCCTCTATAAAAAGGGAGTGATTAGCACTTTTGTTTTCTGCATTTGCTCTAGAGTGTCTCCCAATCGGTCAACTTCATGAGCATTTTTATGGTGAGCAACAAGAAACTTGCAAACGATGTCCTTACCGAGGAAATGCTGGTAAAAGCCTTTGGGTTTCTGTGTTGCGATTCTATTTTGAGAAAGAATTTGAGAAGAAGCAATTGGAGGGAGTTACTTCCCCGTGGACAAGAGGAAACACAGAGAAGCAAAGAGGCCGGAAGAAGGGAGTCGTCCTAACGACACAAAAAAGCCTAGGGCGACAAAGAGATTGAAGAAGGGAGTTGACCCGAGGGTGCAAGGCTAGTTAAGAAACTTGCTTACAAGAAGAAACTGGTGAAAGATCCCGACGACGAGGTTGTGTCGTCCGACTAACTGGCAATTCTTCTACAAAAGGAGAAAGGCAAGTTGGGTGATCTACCTGTTGATGTGCAGATTCTTATCCCTGTTGTGATTTGCGACCAACTAGCTAAAGAACCTACTTAGGGAGCAACCGGAGCTTCACCGTCAGAAGAACCAATGACTATTGTTCTGGAACCAGGCCTCAAGAGCAAAACTATGGGTGTCCCGCAAGTTCAGGGGGTTGTTGTTCTATAATTAGGAATTGACAGTAAGATGTCAGGCGCACCACTGACGCCTAATGAGAGTTTTTTTTTTCATTCAAGTGGTTTGAGATGGATTGAATTTTGGATATGTGGAGATACGATCTTCTATGATCAGAGAAATTCTCTTCGGGCTAACATTTATTTGTTGGTGTAGGTGAGGCAGTCCTGGATGACGATTCGTTGTTACCCGACATCAGTTGAGTTTCCACTCTATGAGTGGTCGAGAGAACTCCGACCCAAGCACATAGAGTGGTCGAGAGAACTCCGACCCAAGCACAGAGCAAGGGGAAGGCAATCGACATCCCCTCCAACTCATAAGAAGACCCCGAGAGGGAAAACAACGGTCAACAATGGGATGCAAAGATGAAGGTGTTGCAGGAAGAACTAGCGGCTCAAAGGCAAGGGCACTCTCAGTAGCTGGGAGCTCTTACGGCGGAGTTGGCCAATATTCGAGAGACTTGATTAGTTATACAGGTCCAAGCCCAAACAAATAGTGTTGATAGATTTAGGTTTAGGGGGTGTGTGCTGTACTAGATGCTGCTTCAACGATGACTTATCTCAGTCGAAGCGGCTAATGAACCGCATGTAAAATATCTCTTACCTGAATAAAAATTATTTTTATCAATTTTTGAAAAACTTTTTTTTCTGAAACTACTATATATTTTAACTATATATTTATCTATATCATGTAACACATAATGAATCTTATTTGGCACTTGTAAGACATATAGATGAAGGAAGAGGGCTAACCTTGAACTGTGAGCCTTAGGATGGTCATTGAGATCAAAGAGATCATCACTTACAATAGTTAATAAAACCATAATAATCTATAATTAAAAAAATAAAAAAAAATTATCACACAATGCTTACAGATTGATGTATTTATGTATATGAAAAATTATTTTCACAATATATATATATATAATATTTATCATTTTAGCGATAATATATTAGAAACTATTGGAAAAAAATAAAGATGATATTTCAATAGTTCTAGCAAAATATATTTTTGAAAAATATTTTAATATTTTTAAAATTATTTATTGTGAAATTATTTTAATTAATATGAAAGTTAATTGCAGACATTTAATTATTGTTCATCTCAAAATTAGTATGTTGAAAAAAATAATAATTATTGCTCATTTCACTGATAATAATAAAGTAGATGACATTAAGTATTAGTTATTTATTTTTAATATTAGTCTATTTTTATAATAAATTCCCTCCCCTCATCACCCAGCCTTGAAGGAGAAGGATAAGCTTCTCTAAGTGGTGCTAATGAACTCTTGCAATGAAGATATATATATATATATATATATAT